>JAMKPZ010003091.1:0-38566 GCA_024699675.1 Amphibolis antarctica
GCTTTAAAAAAAGGTCAGCTTTAGTCAAAAGTTCATATTACGTAAGAATTGACCAAATCTATTAATCATTACCCTTACCGTTATCAATGATCATTACAAATCATCGTCACATTATTGACTTTCTGTACCACTTGATTTTACCATTATTATTTTTCTTTTAATTATAAGAATTTGAAGAAATTCGGAGAAAACAGAAAGTAAAGAAAAATATTTTCGTGTATACTTTAAAATTTTTTTTTAAAATAAAATCAGCAAATTATTTGATAGACTGGTATATCAAATTATTTTTAGAATTAACATCTCATTTACAAAAATGCCATATCGATTTCTACGTAAGAAGTTATGTTACAAACTTTTAACATGTCGTTTACAAAAATGATATATCTTGTTTGTTGAATGAACTCTAATTCTAACTTTAGGGAGGTTTGTATTCTTTAAAAATTAATAAAAAAGAAAATTTAGAAATTGAAATATTAAAAATTTAGAAATGAAAAATTTTATGAGACTATTTGTGTACTTTATGAAAATTTCAAAAAATTTATATTTAATTTAATTTTTTTTAAAAAATAGATTTTTAAAATTTCTAACAACAAAAAAATTTCCAGATTTTTTTTCCATTGATTTCCAAAAGATACAAACCTCTTGTTAGTTTTATACAAATTCTTATATATCATCATTTGCAAAATAACTTTTACCTTCAACTTTCTATAGTTGTTAAAATTGAAGTTACATTAATAAACGAGACATAATCAACTTATAATCTAGCTCCTCTTCAAGAGATCTTTTATATATAGTTACCTTTGTTTAATATAATTAATGCTCACAATATCAAATTACAATTCAACTCATGGCAGTTCGGGGGTTTGAAATTGCTTTTCAATCTTTTTCAAAAATCAAGCATTACTTTGCATAAATCTCTGTATTTTGTATATATATTAATATCTTCGGTATAAGTGAATTGACGATGATGACATGAGTAACAAGTAGAAGAGACAACAACATTACAGGTGGTAAGTGAGAAAGATGATAATTAGAGGTGTCAATCGTACCGTGCCGACATGACATGACACGATTTTTGTGTCGGTACGACATTATTCGTGTCGTGCTGGCACGACCCACATTGCTAATGAGCCAGCCCAGGCACGACCCACATTGCTAATGAGCCAGCCCAGGCACGACTCGTGGTACGAAAAAATATCGGTACGATTTTGACAGACACAATTTTTTAATTAATTTATTATATATATATATATAATATTTAAATTAATAATTAAATTTTTAAAAAATATTTATTTAATCAACAAATAACAACACTCTTCCCAAGACCCAATGTCACAACCCAGTTGCCAGCCTAATGACCTGACGATCGACCCAATGACCCGATGGCTCGTCCCCCCTGTCGGTTGCACAACCCGTTCACCCCCCTCTTGCGCACGTGACCATTCACCCCGCCGGCCACACGACTCAGCAACCAGTCCCCCCCCCTCCCACAACCCAATGACTCGGCGACTGGACTTACAACCGCCTGAGACCCTTCACTAGGCGATCTTGTCCTTCATCCGATTGCCATTGGGGTTGACTCGGCGATCGGTTCTTCGGGGCTGGCGGCTACTAGCCCGGCCAGGTCAAACACCCACTCATCTAGACTTCGGCTCCGCCTCTCGTAGCTGTACGCTAGTCTGTAGACTAAATGTCGTATACTTATAGCCACAGACTTAAGCCGTAAACTTAAGCCTATATACTTAAGGTTCTCCGCTTTCGCTTCTGCCCTCTATGCAAACCTGACTGCCCAATACCCAGTTTCCGCCCTGTGAGTCCGGTAGCCACCTGACTTTTGGCAAAAGCCCAACTCCCTTCATATCTGCAGCCTAACTCATGGGCACCTTGTGGACACAGTGACCGCCTACAACCTGGCGGAAGACTTACTCCACTCCTTGTAGCCCTAACATCGATAGTCCACCTCTCTCTTCAGTTCTTTTCCCAGGACTTGGCGCTGCGACTTGGTGGCCGACCCGAGCACGGTTCCCTGCTTGCTCGCGCACACGACCGTTCACTCCGTTGGCCGCACGACCCGGTTGCCAGCCCAATGACCTGGCAACCCATCCCCCCCACCGGCCACACGACCCGTTCACCCTCCTCCTGCGCATGTGACCGTTCACCTCGTCGGCCACACGACTTGACAACCGGTCCCGCCCCCCTCCCGCAACCGTCCCCCCACCCCAACCCACCTCGTAGTCTTGTGCTGGGCCGGGTCATGCCTATTTCATGCTATAATTCGTGCCGTGCTGGCACAATACAAACTACTTGAGGGTTCGGCCCAAGCACGACCCATGGTACGAAAAAATTTTCGTGCTGAGTCGTGCCAGCACAACCCAGTTGACAACTCTAATGATAATGACATGAGTGACGAGTGAGAAAAATGACGATAGTGTTAGTAAAGGGACGATGATAGTGTGAGTTGATTAATGACAATGGTGTGAGTGACAACTTGGAAGAACAACGACGACATGAATGACAAACATAAGAGATGATGACGGTGTGAGTAACAAGTGAAGGAATGACAATGATACGAGCAATAAATGAGATATAATGATAATGTGAGTGGTAGGTGAAAGAACGATGATGGCATGAATGATAGGTGAGAGAGATAACAATGACACGAGTAACAAATGAAAAACAAAAGAATAACAATGACACGAGTAGAGACGATGACGATATGAGTGGCAAACGGATTAGTGTAAACATACAAGAAGAATGAGTGAGAGAAAAACTTTTCAATGAAATTTAATCTAAACCACTCAATTAAATATCTATAAAAATAATTTTCTATAGATGTTACTAAAAGGTATTTATATATATATATATCCACGTTATGATTAATTAACACCTGGAAATGCACTGTTTGGTTGATGTTTTGATTATCTTTTTCTGCCAGTTCATGGCAGCAGTCAAGAGTAGGGAAAAAATAAAAATCAATCAAACATCCGAAACGTGTAATCAAATTCCCTACAGCTGTTTGATCCAAACAGCTTTTGGTTTGTGCCAACCGTTTTCCAGTGGAAGATGAGTTGGTTTTTGGTTGGTTACAAAATACGGAGGAGGAGAAGGGTTGGTGAACAGCTTGTTGAGTGTCCAAGTAATTCAGGATTTTAGAATATGTTTGTTTCAATTCTAGAATACCTGTAGTTCTTAACTTTTAGAGTAGTGGTACGGTAACAATTCTTTGAAGGAATAAAGTTGAAAAAAAAAGAACTGTAATTTAGAAGTAATGTTTATTTGTTAGAGTGATAATGTTTTCAAATTTACGTACCTTTGAATATGTATATAATTTTTTTCTTTATTATATATATATATATGTATGTATGTATATCCTTCTTCTTTTTTTCCTTTTTTCTTCTCTTTCTTTTTCTTCCTTTTTTTTCTTCTCTTCTCTTCTTCGATCGTTCACCAACCTTACTTTTTTACTTCAGAAGTGGAAAAAAGTGATTTTCAAGTGAATGATTTTGAGATGAGAGGAGGGGGAAAAGTGATTTTGATAATGAAAAAAGTGAATTAGAAAATGTAAATGTCATCATGAAAATAAGAATACTTCTAGAAGTTAAGAATATGAGAAAATGAAAGATGCCATATTATTTGTCCAATGGATGCCTTACATTGCAGCCTTCCCTTCTTTGTGAGGTGAGGTTAGAAGCACACAGTGATCTCAACTAGGAGAGGTTGGAGGTGCGCGATGAACTCCACAATATTGGAGGTGTGCAATGAATTCTATAAGGCTAGAGGCGCAGAGTTAAGGGGGCAAGTCAAGAACACAAGGTAGAAGAAATCGATGGCCTCAACTTCGTCATCTCTAGCAATGCTTCTCCTTGAGCTCTCTATCTTGGTTATCTTCTTCCATGGTGCATCCGCGGCAACACATACAGTGGGAGAAGGGTTTCGAGTGAGCTTTAGGGAGGAGTGATGCAAAAGCCGCTTCTCCGGTTTTTGAAAAATAAATGTGCTTGAAGCAAGTGCGATGATCTTTTAAAGTTGCTGCAATGTCAAAATCAATGTTAATTGTTTGAATTGCTTTAAATCGCTTCAGGAGTTAAGAGTGGTGTCAAACAAATGATGTTACCAAAAAAATCCCGATTTTAACTACTTGATTGTAGTTAAAAGTATCATAGATATTTATTTTATGATTTAGATTAAATTAAAAGTTGTTAATGTGTTGAATGAGAAGAATATATCTGCAATAAATGTTTACAGATAAAAAATTATGTGTTAGTTTTAAATGAAAAGTTTGATACAATTAAATATTAGGATGAGTACGGTAACTCTAGTATTCTTATCTATAAGTGTGTGTAAGTTCATTTTTCCATTTTTTACGGACAACGAGATAATAAATGTAATTAAAATTTAGATTAAATTGAAATATAAATACAATTAGTATCAAAAAAAATTATGTACGTATTTTTTTTTTTTTGATTTTAAAGAAATCAAACGACTCTTTTCTTTTAAATAACATATTTTGATCTTTTGTCAATAGATACATTACTTGAAGCTGAAGGAGGCTATTTTAGACTTTGTTTGGTAAAGTTAATAAGTTAAGTGAATTTGAAGTTTACAATTTTTTTTAAGTCAACACGATTTTTGAGATAAAAAATTTCTTTTAATTTTTTTTACAATTACAATGAAAATCTCTATTTTTATTATATCATTTATTAAAATATATATTTTATACGATAAAAATCCCTACAATCTCATTCCCAAAAGAACCCTTAATTTTTTATTACATATCAAGATGAATTTTACTGAATATCATGTGTTCTTACTAAAAACACAATATTAAGATAAATTTTACTGAATATGAAGATGATGTTCAAATACGAGTATCTAAAAATTAAATTATTTTTATTTAACTAAGTACACCAAAAAATCAAATATATCTCTACTCAAAAGTAGCTTGATGCTCAGATCTGGATTCAAATATCAACTAAAATATAAGTCTCTTACAAATTCATAACTATACTTTTCAATTTTAATATTATCTGTTAAAAAAGTAATGACACATTAAAATTTACTAAAGATAAAAAGTTCTCCATCAAGCAGACCTTAAGTCACGTGGTGTGTTCAGATGTCAGTGCATGGCCTTTGGTTGTTCAATCTCTCTTCTTCTTTCTTTTTCTTTTTTTCTGGGCACAACCCAAGAGTACTCACACGTATCAGTGCAAGGCCTTTGGTTGTTCAATCTCTCTTCTTTCTTTTTCTTTTTTTCTGGGCACAACCCAAGAGTACTCACACGTATCAGTGCAAGGCCTTTGGTTGTTCAATCTCTCTTCTTCTTTCTTTTTCTTTTTTTCTGGGCACAACCCAAGAGTACTCACACGTATCAGTGCATTTTACCCAGAGTCACGTGGTTGCTTTGAGCTCATGATCGGAATCGTCACCTGAAAAGGTCAGCACCACCTGCAATCGTTTTGGGTACTCCAGCTGCAGCACCACAACGGTGGTATTATTTAAGAAAGAAGAGTTTTAAACTTTATTTCTTTGATTTTAACTTTACCTTTAATTTTATATAAATTTTTATACATAAATTCTTATTTCACAATTTACTATATAATTTTAATATTATTTGCGAAATTACTATCAACCATTCTCAGAATTATCTCACAATTATTAAAACTAAAGTTAAAATTATAACCAGATAAACAAACTATACCTTAATTTATTATAAATCTTTATATATCATCATTATTATAAAAAAATTTATATATAAATTTTTATTTTACAATTGACTATACAATTTTAATATTATTTATAAAATTACTTTTAACTTTAATTCTTTATAACTACTGAAACTGACTTATAATAAGTAAAGATAAAAACAAACACACCTAATGTACTGAGTTAAAGGCATGGTCGTTTAAAATGATGTCTTAATGATTGAGAGATCTTTTATTAAAATTTATAATCTCAAATTTAAAGTTTTACTAAAATAATAAAATTATCTTAAAATAATTAACTTCAAAAAAAAGTACAACCGTTCAAAAGAAAAAAAAAAGAGGAGTTTGTGACTTTCAACAAAGCGAAGTCCTTTTTTCAGAAGCTTCATGAGGATTGCTTCGGCTTCTTTTATCTTTCTGCTCGTAAGAATCAATTCCCTGTACACTCAAGTTTCGTTTGGTAATGATCTTTTATTTCTAATTTTAATTTCACATAAACTTTTATATATCATCATAAATTTTGTATATAAATTTTTATCTTACAATATATTATGAAATTCAATTTCACTTGATAGCAGAACTCAACTTCTAACATTTCATAATATTTAAAATTGAAACACTTCGTTACCAAATTTACCCTCAAATGTTCAAAGTCATGAAGAGGAATAACAGAGATATGGACAGCATCCGTCTGATTCACATGCCTTCTTCTCCCATTACCATGAACCTTTGCCACCTGTGTTCGTCCAGTTGTTATTCCTCTGTTGGATCTGGTTTTCGCCTGTGAGGGAGAGGTCTGAATTCTTATCCCTGCAAAAAGAAAAAAGAAAAAAGAAAAAAAAAGGTAGCAAGAAAGCACAGAAAGCTCAATGTGTCAGTGTGCAATGGAAAGAAGAAAATTCAAATGATTTCTGCAACTTTTGAGAAGAAAAAATGAGTATACCACACAACATGGATGTATGTATATTCACCAACTGGTGATAACTCCATAACAACAGCAATCTTTATGTTCATTAAGATTTAAAATTTTAATAAAAATTTTAAATATAAATAAACTTGAAGAGATGAGACCAGAGGTAGGAAAAAGAGAGAGAGGCATGCATCAAATTAATTAGCCCAGAATCAAGTCCAGCACATGGGATGCTTGGATTGTTTATGGTACCAACTACAAACCACAAGGTGGTTTGAATCCTGATGTCTTTGTTGCTGAGAGTTGAGAACAAAGTAACTATTCAAGTACCTTTCAAGGGAAAATTGCCTAAGCCGATCTGATTCTGTGAGCGCCAAAATGGTCTGATATCTGTCCAGGAAAATGGGTCAGACACCACCATATTCGAGTTTATCATTCAGGGTCACGTAGCATATTTCGATGTTGTTGAGCAAAAGAGCCAGCAACCTTACTTTGATACAAAAAGGATGACCCCTCTAAGTTTATTGAGGAGATTAGATTGTCCGTCACCTGCTCAACACACTCACTTGTTCTAAAAGCATCTCCCTTCTTTATGAACAGTTATGTACTAGACTGCCCAGCCATCTGACACTGCCAACTACTGATCATAATTGTACAATGGTATGATTGAAAAATTCTCTTCTTTTTATGAACAGTTGTGTACAAACAACCTGTCAAAAGGCGCCTGGCAGTTTCCCAATTTACAAGGATCTATTTCATTAGTTTGAAAACAGTTGGAAACAATTCATTAGATGGTAGAGAACAGCTCTACTCAGTATGAGATACAAGGACCGATGCTTCTTCATTCAGGGTGCAGAAAAAGAACCATTTCTTGGTGAATTACCAACTTCAAAGATTGATCTTCCATCTTCCAGTTACTTCTCCCGTGCAGTCTACAAAATATTATGTTTTGCGCTGGCAAATGCGCCAGTGAAAACTGGTAGTTTGTTAATGGATGTTAGTTGTCAGAACATACGAGCCTGTCAGAATACCTATTCAAGCTTGGTCAGCAGGAATCTGTGGAGTATTCAACCTCGAGTTCTGAATACCTGAGTTTTGTAACACACTTGGCAACTTCAAATATCCGTGCCCTTTGGATGGTATACGTTTCAGCAATATTTTTTTGAGTGGCAGGCATAAGTTTCAGCATAAGTTGCAGGCAACTTTAAACATCAGTCCCCTTTACATTATCATTAACCACCACAGGGAATACAGCCTCTCGTTGGAGTAATCTGTCCTTTGGTTGGTTTGTTGAACTCATCTCACACCAACTGTAACAGTTTTATGCAGCCAGAGGAGTTTGCAGCCACAACCATATCTGACTTTCTTCTCCAGCAAACACTAGAAACAAACTGCCCATTATCATCCCCAATCTCTTCACCAGAGATGGGGTCAATGGAGCCGAACTTGTGAGAAGTCATTGGCATAGGGAGAGATTTATAATAAGCATATACCTGAGAAAACACCATAGCTGGCACATTAAAAGATGACTTCACATATTTGTACATTACCATCAAAAGACGTTATTTAACAAGTTCAATTTTATGCAGACTGCAGTATTAGCAAAAGACAGGTTTTAATAGAGAATAATATGATGACTAGATATGATATGAGAGGACTCATGCTGTCAACAATAACAATAATCCAAGTCATATAATTCTATTAGGTAGGTTGGCCACATGAATTCATTTTTTCCATGTATTTTTATCTTTGGTCAAATTTTCATGGTTAGGTGGTGCATACGATTGAGGGATGGGATTTCTAGAATTTCAAAAGGAAGGGAGTGGGAAATCCTACAAAGTTCAGGTATTTATAAGGTGAAAATTTTCAAACTTTTCAGACAACACAAGCACCCTTATTTTTACATTTTCCGTTTTAAACTTTCATTTTCAAACTTTCTAAATGGCACAAACCCCCAAGGATATGAAAGGGAATTTGAAAATTTTCACCTATAATTCTAAAATTAATAACTAATTTTACGTACATGCCTTTTATAATATCAATATATTTAGTGAGTTTTTTTTTTTAAAATCCACTGTAATAGAATTCTAGGTACTCTATCATAAGCTTTTCTAAATCAATGAAAATCATATTGAGCTTTTTAATTTAAATTTTATATTAATTGTTAAAATAAAAAAATAGCCTCAATTGTTGACCTCTTTGGCATAAATCTAAATTGATGTTTACAATTTTAGTTACATGCTTTATTCTTTACTTAATTGCCTTTTCCTGTAATTTCATAATATAACTCATTAACTTAATACCATGATAATTATTACAAGTGTACATGTCTCTCAATTCTTAAAAAATAGATTTTTAAAATATCTTTCTACATTCATTTCACTTTTTTATCCTTAAAATTATATTAAAAAGCTTGGTTGACTATTCAACCCTTACTTCACTCAAGTACTTTCACACTTAAACAAGAATACCATCTAGTCTAATAATTTTCTTACATTTCCTTTTTTGTGATAGTTTCTTTTATCTCCAAACTGCTCATTCTTCTAAAATAACTATAATTTATATTTTTTGTACTACTACCCAAATTTTGCATGTAAGAGTTTCCTATTACAGATTCATCAAAAAGTTCACTAAAATACCTAGACCATTGATCTTTTATTTCATTTTCTTTAATACGCTTGACTTAAATCACTAGATTTTATTTCTTTAGCTTCAATCAATTTATATATTTTATGTTCTCCTTGTTTTGCATTGAAATTATCATATGATTCCTTATAAGCTTGCTTTTTAACTTTACTAGCAATTTTCTTAACATTCCTTATAAGCTTGACTTTTTTCAGAAACCAGATAATTTATTGTTTGAGCTGGAGTGCCAACATGGCTCCTAAAGATTTTGAATTGGGAGTGAGAAATCCACATTAAGGTTCAATTCGGTTGGTTAGACATTAAATGAATTATTTATTTTGGCTTCAGTTCCAAAAGTTAATTTCGTCACTCACAGTGAATCTTAAAAATGCCATCAATGATACTGTAATATATATACACAACCTTTACTATTTATTTATCTCAATTACTCAGTACTCTTAAAATTTATATCTAATAAAGTACCATTGATTCAACTAGGTTAAAAATGGTCAAACCAGGACCATTTCTTGGTTAACACTTAACGGGAAGATTTTTAGTGGTCTATGGAAGCACCATTTGATATAAAATCAGAGAACCAAAAGAAAGAAAAGCAGATAAAATTGAAAAGGAAGCTCACTTCATTTGTTTCTGAACCACATGAAATGTATCCATTTGAGACGGACAAACCCACAAAGTTCTGCAACAATGATAACAATTGTTAATAACAAACATGTTTTAATGGAAAAGCAAATTAGGAAATATAAAATCCATAGACCTTCTCGTTAGTGTGACCACTAAATGTCAATGTGCAAGCATTGTCAGATAATCCAATAGAACTAGTTTTATTGAGGTCCCATAGCTTAAGTGTGTTGTCCGTTGATGCTGAAACAAGGGTCTCCGAGTCCACAAATTTCACATAGCTCACAGCCTTCCCATGTCCACCCAAAGTGCACCAAGGTATTCTGGTATTTCGGAGATCATAACCATAGATCTTATAGTCGGCAGAGCCAAATGCCAACAGATTAGAGGAATGAGCAGAAAAATGAACACAGCATACGTTTGCAACATTTCTGATTGTATTGGTACAGTTTTTCTGTCAATGGCAGTCACAGAGGTAACATCAATGCAATTACCAAGATAAACAAAAGTATAAAACATGTAAATATATCATCAAAATGTTCCAACTGAGAAAGGTTGACTTTTCTAAACAAAACCATAATTAGAACGAGGCAGCAATGAATGTTTTAAAACACGTAAAATGACATGAATTACATCTTTACATGTATAAATAAAACACAGGCATTTAAACGTATGTGCCATGAAAACACAGGATGAAGCTTAAAATCTAAAATAAACATATATAACATTCATAAAAAATATAATAAAAAACATTCTTGAATTTCTAATTATATAGATATGAAAGTAGAAGCCAAATGTGTATTTCATAGCATGTGTATTATGTTAAAATCACAAAGAAGTTCTAAATATATGAAAACAAAGTAGAAAGTATTTGAATGGGATTTTAGTTGGCAGCATTTCTTAGAAATCTAACTTCTGATAGCAAGCTGCAAAATGCTGATTTAATAAATAAAGATTCCCATCAGATGTAATCTATTGAAGAATGCAATTTTTTTAACTTTTATGAAAAAAGTTAATCCCCATGTATGGAAACAACATTAGATGTGATGGGCTAATGGGCATTTAGCTCCTCGACAAGTGATCTGACAGTAGTAAAATTCTCCTGAACAAATTAATCTCTCATATGTAGAGATAAAATCTATTGGTAAATGTCATACATCCTAACTATGTTCCTGTCATGACCATACATTTGTCTAAACATGTCCTAAATTCTTTTGACTAGGCATAACATTATTACCCCAAGCACAATATGAGATTATATACCATTTTCTAACCAAATAACAACAGTAACATTATTTGCATCCCAATAGTTGGATCATAGTTAGGAGGCTGTTGTGTAAGATGATTAACCTTCCTTTGAGTAGCAATGAAAATTTGAAAACTTTAAAACCACAACAAAAAAAATTTCTGTTTAATTTTTCTGATGTACCAGTAACTTCAGTAAGATGTCTAATTGCTAAATCATGACAACATGATAAATAAGCTAGCAATCAATAGATAAAGGAGAGGGCAACAGAGGTACCATCCTGAAGGGGCTGTATGGTGGTCATACAAAATGCTTGAAAAGGGGCTGCAGCGGTGGGCAAAGCTGGAAAGCTACATACAGTGTGAAATAAGGGTAGATGACGCTGGAGAGTGGTTGGATAATGAGCTGCAATGGTGGAACAGTGTTGGAAAAAAGCAAACAATGTTAAACAGGGGTTTAAGACAGGCTAGACAACTGTTGAACACATTGAGCAAAACTGTGAAGATGATTGGGATCCATGCAGCAGTGAAAGAGACTGGACAGGAAATAGGGAAGTGACAGCAGCCTTCAGAATGACTGACACCTATTGGAGGAAAAAACAGAGCAACTAGCAGTAGAGCAAGAGGCCTCTTGATGACAAGGAGGCAACACCAGTATATGAGCTCAGCCATCATTAGGGCTGAGCAAAGGGAGGGCCAGATGCGATTAAGGCATCTGACAGCAGCAAACAGAACAAAACAACCTCGGAGGAGGCTGGCCAGGGAGGAACAACTATGGAGGAGCTGGCACAACAGACCTAGGGCTTGCAAAGAGTTACAGTGGTTTGTCAGCACAAAATGGAGGGCGTGGCAGCCTGTGGACAAACAACTCAGCAGGTAGTAAAGGCACGGGACGGTGGCACTGGATGGTGAGATCTGTGCATAATGGAGAAGGTGGAAGTTGGCTAGAGTGAGTTACAACTTGAGATCTAATACCATGTAAGATTTGGCAGAAAAAAGAGAAAAAAATCATTTCATTAGGTTTAAGAGTACAATATATATATGGGATAATGGTTCCTGATAAACAAATATGCATTTACCCTAATACATTACAATATTAAGCACATGCAACACTTATAATTAATAATAATCTTCTCATATCAATAATTATATTTGCATTACTTATAAATAACATTACAACACAACACTACTATAGTAATTTAATCATTACATTTATTTGAAAACCCAGTGTCAAACTATCTCATCAAATATCTAATGAATAGCACAAATTTACATTCATAATCTACAAACTTCGAATACCTTGAATTTTATGTAGAATCTCAATTATCTAATGACTGGACCACTCATAATCCTTCCCAAATGGTACCTAGGTCTTTTCGTATTTCTTTCAACTTTCATGAGAAAAAAGATTCCCACCAGCAAACACTGCCTAAGTTTCTACTAGTGACATTTTTTGTATTTGCATCTCATCAAATATTCAAGCCTCAAAACAAAAGAATTCATTGAATAAATAAATATATCTAGGACAACACAAATTAACAGACTAAAAACATATATACATATGATGTTCAAGGCTTCTAATATAAATACAATATGGAAGAAAGGACTAAAAGTATGATACCAACATTGGTAACTAATAGGCGAGCAAAGACCATAATGACTTATATGCCACATATCAAGGAATGATCATATGGATCCAATATTCATCAAATATTTGATCCAACAAGGTTGAGTACAATTTTTGAAGAACCATTCGATCTAACTGGAAACCAAAAGAAGCATTCATAATGCATCAGTGCTGCATTGTAAAGATTCACGCAAATGAATGGGTCCCACCTTTTCCTTAATGTAAATCCTTTAATTTTATAGAATTACTTGATGATACCAGAAAAAGAAAGTTTCTAGGACCAGGGGACATTGCTGCTTAAAAATGTACAGCAGTAATCCCCAATGAACATGATAAATGCAGCAGTGTCTTTATGGTTGTTATCAGTACAATAAAGAGGTCAAGACTGGGAAGGGGGCAGGTTAAAAGTAAAAAACTAAGGGTGTTTGTGCTACTTGAAAAGCTCAGAAATAAATTTCAAAATTTCCTCCCTATAAATACTTGAATTTTCTGGCCTTTTCCACCCTCCCCCTCTGAAAGTTTGGAATTCCTGCACATCCTTCTCATCTGCCTCCGTTCATTTGCTGACTCTTATTGCTTGTGTCCCTTTGCTTACGTCCCTCTGCATCATCGTGTCTCACCTGTCCACCTCATTTCATGTCCCACTCATCCACCCTTTTTCACGTCACACCCTTTTGCACTCCACCCGTCCTCCATGTCCCACTCATCTACCCCCTTCCATGCTCCCCCATTCCCCTATCCTCCCACATTCACCCACTCTCTCCCATTCATTTGCACTCCCTAGTTCACTTGGCCTCTCCTATTCACATTCAATGAAAATGTGATCCCCTCCCCCCTTTACGAACAACTAGCAAAGGAGTTGCTTGGTATTGAAGAAGAAAGGGATGAATAATGAAGAAGGAAAAAAATAGAAAAATAAAAAACAATAAAAAAGGGAAAAGAGAAAATAAAAAGGAAATAAGAAAGGAAAAATAAGAGAAAAAAGAAAACAAGGAAGGAAAAAGAAGAAAAAAAGAGAAAAGAAAAAGGAAGTAAGAAATAAGAAAAAGAGAAAATAATAAAGGAAAAAGAATGAAAAAAGGAGAAAATAAAAAACCCTTCTACTTTCCCTAACTTTTTTAACTTTTCTAACTTTATATAATATGCACAAATAGTGCTCTTTTTTTGATTTCCCATTTCTCTTTCCTTCTAGATTTTCCTTTCTTTCCTTTCCCAACATTTTATTGTGCACAAACTATATGTGCCTATTAAAATGCAGGTAAAGGATTTAACACCTTAACATAAAAAAGGTTTCGTGAAAATAAATCCTTTACATCTCTAAACACATGGCCTATATCCTCTGATCTAATTACAAAAAATATTTCATATGAATTGAATTATACATGTATAATTTTAAAATAAAATCTACAATATAAATGCAGAATTTGTAGCATCAATGCAAAATGTCATAGAGACTTAGGTTGCGTTTGGGAACAACTTTTTCAGCTTTGGGAACAGTAAAAAGTGATTTTTCTAGCTTTCTTTTCAAATGGATATGTCATTGAGAGTGATTTTTGAGTTTGAGAGTGATGGGATTAATATGAAAAAGTTATCTTGGAAATCCGCCCATGTCATCATGACATTGGGAGTGATTTTTGAGTTTGGGAGTAGACTTCCCAAGCAAAGCCTTATTGTTTAAAAATGTTTTATGTGTGTTTTTAAATCTATTATACAAGTTAAAACTTCAGTTCAATCACATGACTTGCTCCTGATCTGAAGTTCTGAACAAAGGACTTGTTTGCAAGGCATAAACACCTGTTTTTGAGAATGACATTCAGATCAAAAATTAAGAATCGACATCAAGATTCTTGAATCAATAGTGATCAGTAAAATACCGCTGTAAAGACTACATTTTATGTTGGTAATTACAGATTCAGGTAGGAGAGTCTTGGCACAATGGTAGGGTTGTTCCATCATGACCCAAAGGTCACAGGTTCAAAACCTAGGAAACATATAAAGGTACTACATGGAAAGATTGTCATGCACTGCTTCTCTCCAAACAATATAATAATATATAAGCAGGTAATATGTGCAGATATCTCCAGAAAATGAGAAAGAATCAGACAATAAAATATACTTCATTAATGCTCCAAAGCTTTACAGAGCAATCATCACTGCCACTGGCAAATTTAGTTGGATTTACGTGAGAAAAATCAACAGACCAAGCTCTTCTTTGATGTTCTGTGAACTTAGAAAACCCTTGTCCCGTGCTTGCATCCCATAACTACACATGCACCACCAAGGATTACATTAGCATAATAAATTTTTTAACCAATAATACCAACTTGTTTATCATACAAAGCCAACTCCCTTCCCCATGGACAGGCTTTTGTGAGCGCTACTGAATCCACAATTTTATTTTCATATATTTACCAAATCTTAGAAACAACTACTTCCTTGAATTTTGTAACATAATACAAAATTAAATCTAAATCTAAATCTAAATCTAAGTACAATAATAAAGCCAAAATTGAAGTAATTTTTTTTTAATATTATCAATTTAAAATCTAATTTGAATTAAAATAAAAAATTAATATGCTATCAAGTATCAATCCTATTGCATTAACTTATTTTAAAGAAATCATAAATCTAATTCAGGCCCAAATTAAAATAAGTATTGTTAACAATTTGTCATCTTTGTTCATGAAAATTAATGTTCTTGTACGTGATAAAGGTGCAAGCCAGATATTAAATGCTGATTTTTCATTAAACATTATTTTAAAATTTAACTAAATTATTATTTTCATATATATATTGTTAAAATTCATCTTAAAACTAATTGGTAATAATAGAACAGGGCAAAAGTGCATAAAGTCTAGGTACAACAACATCATGATCAATGTGGGCCTATTATGTTCTACACTCCCCACACTTGTGACCTCACCTCTTAACTTACAAGTGTCTTACCAGCGTTATCTGTGTACCTAACTTTGATATTTTGCTAAAGTTCATGTCAAAATCATTTAATGATAAAAAACGGGACACAAGCATATAAAGTCTAGATACAACTAAATTGTAGTCAATCTGGGACTACTACATCCAACATATATAAATATCATTTACTATTTAAATTTTGTTTGTTACCAATAAAAAAAATTCTATGGGCAACCTCACTTACTTTTACAACATCATGCATTTGAAATGATAAAATCAAATGAATTTTATGGGTTTTGGTCTTAAATGGCATGGTTGAATAGGATATTGTGTCAACTCAACTTCTTTCTCGGTTCTGGTAATGGTTGTCCCATGAGGGAGTTTATGTGTGGTAGGGAGCTCTAATAGGGGGACCCATTGTCCCATTTTTTTTCACTCTAACGGCAAAAGAATTGAGGCACATGTCACAAAACTAACGTTAATGGCCTTATTAACAACTTCATTCCACATTGAGCTCAAAGTGTGACACACTTACAATCTGCTGCAATATCATCATTTTTTGTGATGCAAATCAAGATCACTTTGAGTAGGCAAATTCTTATTTGTAGGCAAGTTCACTTTGATTCCCTCTATACTCTCCAACTTCCCCATTCATATGTTGTTGATTGCCTTGAATGCATTATGCTTCAATTTCTGTGGAAAGGGGTTTGGAAAGGAAACACATTAGGTTTGCACTTAGTAGCATGGAATAAAGTGTCTAATGAAATAGAAAAGTGGTCTCAAGCAACTTGCCTTCGTTGGGCAAATGATCATAGCAACTTCAGGAGCTGAAAGGATAGGGGTGCTTGTAGGCAAACATCAGTAGAAGTGGTATGTGCCAAACAGGAGGGGTAGGTTTAGGTGGAGGTTAGAAAGGGTTACTGGCCAGTAAGATATTCCAGAAGTTGAAGAGGTTTAGGTGGAGGATATTACACTTAATATTTGGCTTTCTTCTTTAACCTTAAGTTTGACCTGTATTACACTTGACTCTACTACCTAACACATTTTACATCATTCATATGACCTTTTTTAACATCATCAAAATATTATTACAGTAAGAGATATTTTCCTAACAAGATCCCCACATAAGTCCAATTCTTCACATGGAAGACGTTGCATTCAGTCCCCACAAAGTGTATGTTATAGAGAAGATTTCAAATAACATGCAAGCATAAATTTTGCTAGGGTTGAAAGGAAAATCCGTGGCATCTCTTCTTTGCTTGCCTTTCTACTAGTTAGTATATGGTGGACTTCTTGGGTCAGCCCGAATACTCAACTAGTTGCCGATATGGCTACCTTTTGAGAGTGTTGGGAAGCTAAGGTTGGTAGGTCTAGATAAGACAGAAAAGAGGATATGGTGTACCATTTCTCATGCATTTTAGTGGTGTAGATGGTTAGAAGAAATGATAGTATATTCAAATATACCTTCAACAATGAGAATACTTCATTTCCAAAATTGTAGGATGTGCAGTTGAATGTACCAGAAGTTGGAGGTTGATGGGTCATTTCTGCTTGGTGTCCCTTTGTGTTGGACACATGTTTGAATGCTAGAATGGAATCATTGTTTTTCCTTCTTGAGCAACACTTTCAGTACCAGGTTTCATTTTCTTTAGGTTTTGGAACCATAGAAAAATCCATAGATAATAACTTGCATAAGAGCAAGAGCAAGGTGGAGGGGATTTTGAACCAGCCAGGTATTTCACTTGGTATCAAGGTGAACTAAGGATTGCATTTTTTTTTTGAATGCTAAAAACAGCATTTTCGTTAATAGTATGGTGTCTTTTTATTGTATTCAAAGACTTTAAATGGTAGCATAATGCATTTTTAATGTCATAAATGATTAAAAAAATATTTTAATTACTCTTGGATGTGTATTTTAATGACTTTAGCTTGTCTTAAGATATCACATCGAAATTCATTTTTTTATACCTTTTTAGGGATGCCCATGATTTTATCAAACTTCCACCAAAATTTCAATTGGATTCCATATTTCCCTTTTTGTATCGAACCGAATTTCAACACGAAATTGAAGTTGTATTCTTTGTTTTTGTTTAAAAAACATAGAATGTTGAACGCTAAGAAAAGGAACAATGGATCTTGGTTATATCGTACATTGTGCTTCACCCTCCCAGGTCATTCTTCAGTTTTTCAAATTTACCCAGCATACTGATCCAACTAATTTTTTGAACTAGCTTCTTTTAAAGATTTTTAGGAAAAAAAAATTGGAATATTTCAACAAAGAGGCTGTCTTTTACAGATGATATAAGTATTAAATATAACAATGTATCAAAAAAAGATGATATAACAATGACACGATAAACTATGCCTTATTTTTTATGTTCAAAAGAAACAAAGACAGAACAAGGAAAGCAAAAAAGAAATTAAATTGAACTATGATAAATATACTAGTGGATAGGTTTGACAAAGGTAACACCTTTTAATAAGAAGACAAACCTGAACCATGCCATCAAAATCAGTTGAAGCTAAATAATTTTTGATGTAACTATTCCAGCAAACACAGCTGAGCTTTGATTTGCTAGGCATCTCAACTACTGGGTAATGAATGTCAACTGTGTCACTTAGCAGAGAAGAATACTCAAAAATCTTTATTTTTCTAGCTATTCCAGCTGCAGCAATGTACTCCTCATCACGGTCAAAACTCAATGAACAAATTACATTAGCAGAGTTGAGAATATCTCCATTTCTCAACGTCCCACGAACTTCAAATCCATTATATTGGGCATACTTGCAAAAGCCATCAAAGAAGTCACTGAGGCAATCAGATTCCTGATCTATGTTCTGTTCATCATCATTTTGAGTGACAAGATATTTTTCATGATTTCTGAGAACATCCTTATCACTACGTTCTACAGCATTAGTTTCAGGCAGCTCAATTCTAGATCTCATGGAAAAATATGCATTTTCAAGCTGATCGATATTCTTCATCAGCCTTTCCTCATTCATATATGTCGTGGACATCCTAGATACACTTGCTAAATGTGAAGCTTCTTTGCATAGGTTTTTAATTGGTGTTTCATTGAAACTTGACATGCTAGAGGATAAATGCCCAATTCTTGATGAGTGTCTTTTCTCAACTTCTTCAATATCCACCCCCAAGCATCCAACGTTTTCAACCAGTTTCTCAACCTGCCTTTCCTTTTGTTCTTTCATTGTCAAAAGAAAATGTAGCAGCAACTCTGCTTGAGCATCTTCCTCGTCAAACGGTGTTGAAGATTGATCAGGTGACAAATTCTGCATGTCAGAGACAAGTTTGGAGGATAGAACTTCCCTGGAAAGGCAACTAATTAATTAGTATTCTGAATAATTGGAAGTTTGGAAGCTCAGAAAAAAAATGCATCTATAAATACGATCATCAATTCCAAATTTTTTATTCCAAGTCAAAAAATTGCATTTGCATGTTAATCCTAAAATAGATGAAAGAAATATTATGTATATATATAACTTTTTCAAATGAAATGAATGATTGGAGATAATTATTTTAGTTTAATGCTGTCAACAAACTCCATCCCTTCTCATACAGCTTTTACGGATATTGTGACTGGATGTTTCCATAGAATGATAAAGTTGGGATATAATCAAATCATGATACCTTGATTTTGGACGTGAGGAAGATTCTGGATGAAGTAGCCAGAGGCAAAAGCCAGCTTCCATGGGACTTTCAGACAAAAAACTAGAAGGAAGAATTCTTTGACGAAGATCTAACATTGCTGCTGCATGTGCTTCTTGAGATTCAAAGCAAGAGAAGAGCTGAAAAAACAGCCAAAGATTATTTTCATGGACAAGTATTGCCATCTAAGGAAGCATCTTAGAATGAACGTATAGGCAAGTAAGGAAGAAAAAGAATTGCTCAAAAGAAAAGAACATTAAACACTTTAGCCAATAATATCTCGTGTCTCAACAATCAGAGTAATTTTCTTTATCATGCCCATATGTTTCAATGTCCAACTTGTACAAGTCTACTCAAAGACATCTGCACTAAATTACATATGCCATGTGAAACAACGAGAAGAGCTAACACATTATTTTTGCTGACTATAGATATATTCAGTAGTGCACCAAACAAAAGCAAACACACTATATCAACAAGAGCAATTCAAACTAATTATGCATCTTGAAGATATGTAATAAACAATTTCAATTTCAATCAGAGAAGATGAGATTCCTCATGTAAGTATGTGTATAAAAATTCAAAACTTTTACACACCTCAAAAAGGAGAACTCCAAGACTGTAAACGTTTGAGGTAAATTGACAGGCACTACCACTCAATTCCTCTGGACTAGCATACCACCCCTCTTCCAGCTGCATTACTTCAAGGGTCATGTTACTCAACATAGTAGCCCCACTACAATCAATTTGTGATTGATGATGTTCACCAAGCATTGGCCGTTCCCTGGGATCATACACATACACAGGATTTCCAGCTAAAGAATTTTCAATATTGAATCCCTTGGGTAATTCTCTTCTTAGAACACCCCCAAGTGAGGCAGGTCTAACACTAACATTAATGTCTTCATTCACCTTATGATACTTTACTGGCAACAAGCCAGAATTCTCACTTTGCTGATCCCACTTTCTTTTCCTACTTGAATGATTGTTATCGGTAGCTTGACCAGCAACACTTCCAATCTGCTCCCGTGTCTGTGAGATAAAGGTACCAACATACATAACATGATTTGAAGGAAATATCATGAAATAAGATGGCCGAAGATGTTGCAAGGCAATCCCTTTAGAATGTGAACAGTTCACAAATTCCACTACTTGCCTGAATATCTGACACCTCTCGACCTTGTTTACCTTGTGCTTTCCATGTTTAAGCCAATGTCGTAAGCTAACTCCATAAGGATAATCAGAAGCCAACAAACCATCACTACCACCACCATAATCAAATGATGGGATATCATCTGCTTTTGCAGTATGGCCATATAACTTATCAGGCAGTCCTTTCATTGAGTCTTTAGACATCCTTCCAACATCATGAGTCCTTGTCACAACCCTTGGAATACCATAGGATCCTAGGTGTCTATAGGCTACACCCTTACCCTTCAACGTACCTTTAACTAGGAGCTCAGGAAAACCAGATGATGGCAACATCTTAGTCCGTGTACCCATCAAAAATGCCATGGGTGAATTCCCAATGGCATTTTTACTTTGAGGCAAATGTTCAACAACATTAAGATTGTTTGATTCTGAGTGCTTTTGAACAGGAAATTTGTGTGTCCCAAGATGGCAAATTGAAACATTCTGCATATCCTGTCCATCTTCTGTAGATATTTGCTGCTTTGGTAGCTTATTACTAGATTCACCCACAAGCCTATAGAAGTTCTCCCATGAACTCATCTTCATTTGCTTCTCATTTCCACCATTCGAAGAACTAGGATGTGACATATTTGGATGGTTAAAGTTATTCAAAGTTAATTCCTCCACCATTTCATCCACGCCATTCACAGTACGAGGGCTGATCACTAGTGATTCGTGTCCGGAATTAGAATTCATCAGTCTGACCAGATCCTTGCCTTTTAGGTCCTCTATGACATGCTCCGGTGACCTTAACAATGAGAGGTTCTCACGCCAATCAGTTTCTGGAGAGAGAAATGATCCCATCAAGTTACAATCGTCTGATGGTCTAGAAGAATCATTTTCCTTCCTTACGTGGTGAGGTGCATCTGCTGAGTTCTGTATTGTTTCATTTATTTCTCCAGCACCATCCATGAGAAAGTAAAAGCTGGTATTCCCAACTCTAGCGGTCGGGAAGTTTTCTCAAATCAAAATAATCAGAAAGGAAAGGGAAATAATTCATCTGTTCACTGACAGAAAATAGTTACTGTGAGAAATCCTCTACCACGGAAATAATCACATAGAGGTGCACAAATTGTCTGGTGCCTCCTTCCCAATACTCAAGCTTCCATGTCACTTCCGGAAGCAAATTCACATCCACTTTATACATCAGCAACCGCACAAGCCAACAACCATCCCTCCGGCTTTCCAAGTAGCGATTATAACTCAGAAAATCTCTGTTTTTCGTCTTATCATGCATTCACGACCTGATTCAGTGATTCTGCAAGAAAACGGCATAAATTAATTTAAAATAACAAAAAATTTGTCTTCTCCCGGAAAAAATTTGAAAACGTCTATGGAATCAGATGGCCTTCCCTCCCAAAAAACCTTTACCTATCAAATTGAGCACATTCAATCAACCACCTATAGATCCTTCAAAACGCCAAAACAAATAACGAAAATCTCGATCTTCGTGGAGCATCCATTTAACAAAATCCACTCCAAAACCGGAGCTCAGAAGAGGAGTCCATAGGGTTTAGAAAGAAGGAAAACTTACCTCGAAGGGATGATCATCTCCACGTCTTCCAGACAACACGAGCAGGCGAGGGCCGAATCGATCGGAGGAGAAAATCGACAGCGAGAACGATGGAGAAAGACAGACCACAAGTTCGCGACACGCAGGATTCGACGTTCCTGAGACCAGAAATGATAATAAAATAATAAAAGAATTTTGCATGTTGTACTGATGTACTCTTGAAAATTGGCGTTATGTCGTTGCTAATTGTGATTCAGTACTCGATGAATGTGTTATTTACCAGGACACCCTCGTGGTACTCTTGAAAATTGGCGTTATGTCGTTGCTAATTGTGTTATTTTAAAAAATCGTTTTTAAGTTAAAAAACCGTTTGAAATCAATAAATTCCGTAAATAATTGACGTTAGGTTCTGCACTTTGTCGCATGGGTCAATACTTCCTTATTACTGTTTGACGTAGTTTGTTACGTAAATATGTGAAAAATATGTTTAATAATAAAGTGTTAGAAAAACTTTAAAAATAATTGATAGATAAATTTGAAAAAAAATTTGTGAAAAACACGACAACAAAAATAGCCTGAACAAAACATCGATTCAAAAGATGTTAGAATAAAAATGTTGAATAAAAAATGTTCGCATTTTAAAAAAAACCTGTAATAAAAATAAGTTCAAAAATACTTGTAAAAATACCTCAATCCATAAAAAAATTAAAAAAACAGTCCAAATAATACTCTTTCAAATACCCGAAAAACAAATAATAATAATAATAACCGTAAAAAATACTCACTCCGTAAGCACGTGCGCCGGCCATAACAGACTGTATGATAGCACGTGCGCCGGTACATCTAGGTCAGGTTGTGTTGAATATAAGACGTAACAGAAAGTCTGATTTTACGATGCAATGAACACAAAGGATTTAAGAAACACAATTAATTAAGACATATTCATTATAGTGACAAATATTATGGACCTTTAGTAATAGACACAACATCGATGATTAAAAGACTTATATAGTGACAAAATTATGGACCTTTAGTAACGGATACAACATTGGTTACTAAAAGACTCATATAGTAATAGAATTATGATCGATGAATATTATGAACTATATTAAAAATCTTAGAAAAAGAAAATTTTAAATTTTCAAGTGTTCGTACATCTTAAAATATTTGAAAAAATTTTAAATATTTCTATCACTATAAATATAAACCTTTTTCGTCATTTCATATCTGTTGGGTTGGAAAATTTTTTATAATTGACAAAAATTTTATAACGATGTACTTTCTTGACCATGCATCTTGCCCAATCTCCCTTAACTATTATTAAACTCGAGGTTACTAGAAAAATGTGAAATTATATTTGAAATGTTAAAATATAACAAATTTATAATTTTTTTTTAATTAATTTTTCAAAATTTTACAAACAATTTTAAAAATTTCTCATTTTCTTTTTTCAAATTTTTTGTTTCTCACATTTGTGACATGCACAAATGGGCATTTAGTGATTACTTTGGACCTTCTTTCATAAGATATTCACATATTGATGTTTTATGTAAAAATATTTAAAATTTTTATATATAACATCTACATTGCTGTTTTATTTTAACCAACATTTTTTTAAATATATCTGCACTCATTATTTGGTATTAAAAACAGAAGTCGATCAATTCAAGCATCTTAATTTCTGCTGCATGATTTTATTTATCTATTCTTATGTGTTTTTGAACTTCCATCAATAAGCATCATTAGACATGTCATTACGAGAAAAATGTTTTTTTTCCAAGGAAATTATTCTTATGATGCGTATTTTAATTAAGGGCGTAAAATGAGTTTGGTGGTATATGTAAATTTAGGTGGAGTTTGTGTTGCTTAGAATTGGATGAAAAAGGAATGAAATGAATTCATTTCCAAAATATTGATGTTTGTGCACGTTGAAATTCATTTTCCCTCATTTTCGTTGTTTGCACAGTGTTACGTGGTAAAAATGAAACCCCGATGTAGGACTCATGCAGAAATCCAACTCTTGCCTCTGCACCTGCTCGCCCTTGTGCCCTCTCTCAATCGTCGCCATAGTTGTTGACCTCCCTTGCGCATCGACGGCGCCCCCATGCTTGCTCTCACCTCCACGCACCCTCTATTGCACTCTTTCTGACGCTCTCTTCGATAGCCGCTCTCGCCCCTACGCCTGCTTCAAATCTGAGAATGTTTAGCATTGATCTAATGTTTTTCATTGATTTAGATCTTGTTCCTTCCAACAATAGTTCCAAGATGTTTTTTTTTGTTCATTTTTAGTATTTTGCCTCACATTGATACTTTTTTTCATATCATATTACTGTGTTTGTGTCAATATTGAACAGATCTGAAAACCTATGATTGAAAACATTGGATCGATTGAAAAGTTTACAGAAAGACAATGACAATGATATAGGTAAATAGAAATATGTGATCTTCATTTGTAGAAAAACTTGTACATTATTTCAAACAAAAATATGTTTATTTTATGTACTTCATTTAGCCATGGATATATTATTTTTTTGTGTTATGCACTTTGTTTACATTAAAAAAATATTAGAATATTTTTTGTGTTATTTTATGCACTTCATTACATAAATTATATTTTTGAAAATTATTTAATAATTTAAAATAAATATTCTAATATTTATTATTTTTTAATGTTCATTTTCCTTTAAAATTCCTATTTTATATTTATTTTATATTATAATAATATTATTTAAACTATATAAAATAATAATTATTTAATTCAATTTTATTTCATTCTGACATATGCATAGACACGGATATTCCTAATTTTGTTCAATTCCAGGAGATGCATAAACAACTCTTTCCATTCAGTTTAATTTCATCATTGAAATGAATTTCCGTTAATTCATTTTTACCTAATTTTATGTACACAAACATGCTCTTAGATACATTTGGAGAGAGTTACAATAAACTTCAAGAGTTTGATAGAACTGAAATTAGAATTAGTATCGTAAATAAAGTTGAAACTACATAATAATTAAGGTGATAAAAGTTATATATTAAAATCTATATAATAATAACGACATTAAAAATAATTTTAGAACCACTCCGATCAATTCCAAACGAGGCCTTAATGATCCAATTTTATTGCACTTGTCATATATAACTTAGAGAGAAAATTAACGTTGGGTGACTATGTTGAGGAGTCATAGTTAGTTTTAGAAAAACTCCAAAACTAAATTTGATGTCATTTTTAGAAAAATACTACAAAAATATTGTAAACACCTGCATTCACATTTTCATCATAAAAATATAACCTAGAATATTTCAGTAATAAAACTTATTTTATTTCCCTTTTCTTTCCATGATTTTAAGTTTTAGGGGGGTTTGTACTTTCAGAAATCAATGAAAAGAAAAGAAAATTTAAAAATTTATTATTGAAATATTAAAAATTTAAAATATTTTTAATTTTTTTAAAATTAAATATAAATTTTTCTAAATTTTTATAATATGTACAAATAGTCCTATAAAATTTTTCATTTCCAAATTTTTAACATTTCAATAATGAAAAAAAAATTAAAATTTCTTTTTCATTGATTTTCAAAGAGCATAAACACCCTATTAGGAAATATGATGAGAAATAGAAATTTAGAAAATGGAAAAGAAAAAGGAAAAAAAATTTTAAGATTGTTTGTATATATTGTGGAAATTTTAGAAAATTAATTTAAAAAATTACAAATATTTTATATTTTAAATATAATTTCACATTTTTCTTGTACCTGTGAATTTAGAAATGATTATAAGAGGTTAGACAAGATGTACGATGTTAAGAAAGTACGTCGTAATAAAATTTTCACCAATGGTAAAAACTTTTTGGATAGAATAGGTGAAAAATGATTAAAAAAATTTAAAATTTTTTTACATTTTCTGAGATACATAAACACCTGAAAATTTATTTCTTTTTTCTTTTTTCTCTTTTAAGATTTCTAAAAGTTATAAACTCCTCTTAATAATATGGTTAATCTTTATTTTGCAAAAAAAAAAGTTCGTGTCACGCCACGTGACACGAGTCCATAGGATCGTGGATTATAAAATGTATTGGGGGTTAAAAACAATTCGAGAAAAGTTTCGGTACTGAAAGGAAAAGAAAGTAATTTATAAACTACGAGTTTGCGAGTTGGCGGGCGTGCGCATGGCATGACGACGTGGAGTGAACACGTGCGACGCGTGTGTAAGGGGATCGTGTCACCCCACGTGTTCACACACGTGACAGGCCGCCAGGCCCGCCGCCCGCCAGTGCGCGCTGAGGTGGACGGCAGAGGAAGAATGGCAAAACCATGGGCGTGGCCGGGTTGGGCCTCCCGCTTACCGTGGGCCTCTGCCCACAGATCCACGATATTCATGTTTAAAGAAATAATGGGAAAAAAATAAAAATTATAATTTCAGAAAAATTAGAAAACGAATTTTTTTAAAAAATTTAGATTTCCTAGTATTTGTCTCGTCCAAGAAATTTTAAACAATTTTATAATTTTTCAAAGGTATAAACATCTCATTTTTCTTACTTTTCAAACTTTCCTTCAGTGACTCTTTCCTTCTTTTCTGTTATAAAATATGATCTTATGTTGTCATTATCATTTTTTCTATTATCATCTCCACCACTATCCTCTTTTCTCTTCACATTTGTCACTTCAGTGACTCTTTCCTACTTCACTAACATTGTCACCATTGCAAGAAAAATTGAGAATAAAGACAAATTATAGATAGAGTTGAAATTTCTTGAGTGGATAAGAATGAGAATTGCAATCCTCATATTAGTAATGTCAAGTAGCTTGATAGAGGATAGAGAAGGGATCACAAGTTTCCTTAATTTTAGTGTTGTGCACAAATAAATAGAAAATTTTGAGAATTTTTGTTCTCAAAGTTATGATTTTCATTTTTTTTTCATTTTCCTGCATATTTTTGTTGATTATAACCTTGTGCTTGTTTTTTGGAACTTCTTTCTTGTGAACATTACATATATCATATCATTGATGATAAATTCCTTCATAATTCTATCTACTCAAACATCAAGATTAAATTCTTCTTCCCTAATTAAATTTGTTTGGATTGCGTTGCTCTTTTCTTTCTTTTGGTTACACAACAATTGTGTCGCCTTCATTGATTGCTATGAGGTTATTTGCTTGATAGTCTTTAATCATGCATACTCATACTTGGCTTCATATCCTTGCAAGGGATGAGGACTTTGATCTCCTTAATGACTTTAATCTAAATGAGAAGTTGATTTACCTTGATTGTCTCATGCTAATGGTCCAATGACTAACTAGCCAATGTTTAATACGACCAATGATAATCTTGATACTAGTCTCTGATCTTAGACTGACATGGTCCATGTTGACAATAACTAATCTTATTTATTACTATTTGCTAGCTTGTTGACTATTTCTAAACTTGGGGTGTATCACAGTAATACAAAAATAATTATCATTCATATTTTCAATAATAAATTATAAGAACAGTAGATATACTTATCAATCCTTGAGGTCATGCAATATTACCATTGGTGAGCTTATATTTTTCATTTCCAAAATTGCTCAAGTACCCCTCATCATCAAATTTTTCAATTAAAATGATGTTGAATTTTAAACTCTCAACATTGTCATATTGATTTGAGGATCAACTTGGTGTCATTTGTAGTTCCTAAAAATGCACTTCTCTTTTACCAACAATATTTGCTTTATCATTGTTACTTATTTTCATAAGTCAAAAGTCACCTGAAGTGTAAGAATTGAAGAAGTCTCTCCGAAATGTGGCGTGAATCATAACACTACTATCTAACATCTATGTCGTATCATCATTGCCTACAAGATTTACAGAATTATCATAAACAACAAGTAACTCTTCAATAATTGAGGCAACTTTGCCCTCACTATCACTATCATGCTGTTGTGATTTATTCTTCTTGTTTTCATTTTTTTAACTTCTAACAGAATCCCTTGGTGTGACCTTTCTTATGGCAATGGTAGCACTCAATATTTACATACTTCTAAACTTGCTTTTACTCTTTTCAAAGATTTTGGAACCTTTACCCTAACTTCTCTCCCATGACTTTATAACTAACACATCAGCGTGGAAGGAGGAACCCTCAGCAATCTTTCTAAACTCTTCATTCATCACTTTAGTTTTTATATAGTTTTAAGTGACTAGTCCATTAGGAGTTGAGTTGTAAATTGTTGCCTTCAAAGTTTTCCAAGTATTTGACAATGATCCTAGAAGCAATAATACTCTCACCTCCTCATCCAAGACAACTGATTTATGATCTCCTAAAAGGTGTTCATGTGATCCACCGTAAGGGTGTTGTCCCAATATCTCAAATGCATCAATTGTTTGATTAAAAATATCTTGTTGGTACATTCCTTTTGAGCATATAGCTCTTCAAGCTTCTGCCATAAGGTACCTGCATTTGTCTTATTACTAATGTGATTCAACACATTGTCATCCATCTACTGCTTGATGAAGCCACAAGTTTGGTGATGAAGTATTCTCCAGTACTCATCCTCATATTTATCTTTAGGTTTTCCTTTATTAAAAGCAAGCTTGTAATATTCTTTAACATATAGAAGATTTTTCATCTTCCCTTTTCAAGCTTAAAAGTTTGTGCCATTTAGTAAATTCATTCTCCTTGTTTTTGCTTTCATTTCACCACAAGGAACTAAACCTTGCCTCTTGTCCCACGGCATGCTCTACTTGTTAGGTAAGATGAACCTAGATGAGGTTGACAAGCAATTTCTCGATAGTAAAATCAAACGTAGAAATCAAATAAACCACAAGTAAAACAACATCAAACTTTTACATGGAAAGCTTCCCTAATGTGAGGAAGAAAAATCACGAAACTTGTCAATTTACCTCCAAATCTTTCACTATAATCTAATAGGTACAAATGGTCTATATAATACTCATATGAAGCATTTAACCATACATAAACAATATTTAAACTGCATCTTACAAAATAATTTTAATGTAAACAAAAACTGCAACATGACCAAATTAATAGTTGTAAAATAAGCAGTCTAATACAGTAACTTTACTTTTAATAGCACAAGCAAATGACTAATATCACTTTACTTTTAATAGCACAAGCAAATACATGTTTTGAAAAATATCACCTTGCACATATAATCATGAATAGCATCAAGAAATTCAAAACAATAATTGCAAAAAAAATTATAAAACCATGTCATACCCGAAAAAACAAAGTTCTAAATAATGCTCAGAAAAACAAATGCAAAATTTAGCCAAATGCATAAGTTTTCTCTTCTAAGTGCCTTCCATATTTAGCCAAATGCAAAATTAGCTGGCTTAAATTTGGACATTGGTGTTCTTAAATCCAAATTTATAAATATACCATGAAGAGTAATTGCATGTATTTTTTGACATTCATCAAGATGGCAGCGCAAGGTTGCAATATCCACTTACATATATGATGCTTCTATCAAGCAATTAAAAGGCACAAGCAATTAAAAGGCAAAATTATGGCAAATACAAGTGTCAATCATTTCATATCATATCAGTGTCTTTTATGTGTATAATTGCAACATATTAGTAAAAAGATGATGGAAATAATTCTATCTCCATGAGTAAAATGGAATTTGCATTGACAATAGAATAACTAAAATGGAAAAATCATTTGACTACCTAAATCCAATGCTTAAAATCATCTAATTTTTTAATAGACATGCAAAATGTATCATTAATGTCCCATTAATTCCTAGCCTCGTAGATGAGCATTAATGTTTTGAACAAAAATTCTATCTCCTTATTAGACATGCATCATGTATCATACCAAAAGCATTTCCAAAATTCACAAAGGTAACAAGATGTTGCTGACCTTTGGGAGTATGATGAGCGAAGGAGAAGTCTCCTCATCTTAGACAACCCAGTGAGGAGGTATAACTAACCCCTAATGAGACATTTTGCATGTCTATTAGTGTCCACATTTACCTTTCTGCATTGTTAGGTTGCATTCCTAATAAGTCATTAGGAACCTAGTTATCCCTTTGGAAGGATCCCTATTAGGCTACAAGATCCATCAGGGACTCATCTTCACACTCCCCTATGCAGTGCAAATGTCGCACCCCTTATTTGACCAAATCTCGATAAACCCTAGTATCTTCATCGATAAGGGAGCCTGTGGGCTCAGAGAAACTATCATCCCTAGGGAATGTACGGTAGCAATCCTGCATGGCCTTCCTAAGTCCGTCTCTGATGTGACAAAGGAGACAAAAAGTTGGTCAAGCAGGCCACAATCGGGCATTTTCCTTACCCAACATAAATATGTCCTGAATCTCTTGAATGATGTTGGATTCTTGGGGAGTAAAACCAAAGAGATCCCTATTGATGAGAGCTTCAAGATTTATGAACAAAGTCGGGTGTGCAACAATTGATCTTATAGTCTACCGAAGGCTTATTGGTGAATTAATATATTTAACTATAACAAGACTAGACATATCTTTCTTCGTGCAATTCTTTAGTTAATTCATGCAGGCACTAACAAAAAGTCACTTGGATGGACTCTACCAAATCCTTCACTACCTCAAGGGCATGTGCCAAAAGGGTCTCTTTCTACCAACAAAGGGGCCACTAAACCTCCAAGCCTATTGTGATGCAGACTAGGCTAGATGTCTAATAATGCGAAGATCCATCATTGGCTTTTGCATTTTCATTGGGGAGTCTCTCATTTCTTGGAAATTGAAGAAGCAATCCACCGTTTCCATATCTTCTGCAAAAGTTGAGTTTCGTTCCTTAGCTAGCACAATTTTTGAGATAGTTTGGTTAATGACACTTTTTAAGACTCTGGGTGTTGAACAACTCCAACCTACCATTTTCTATTATGACAACGTTGCTACCATGCACATTGCCAAAAATCCTATTTTCGACAAGCGTATAAAACACATAGAGATCGATTGCCATTTTGCCAGAGAGAAACTTCTTAAAGGGATCGTGGACTTTGCCTACTTGCAATCCCAAAGTTAAACTGCAAAGGTATGATTAAACCTTTAGGTCGATATTTCTTTCAAAAATTTGTTGCTAAACTGGGAGTTATTAACATTCTCTCTTCAGTTTAAGGGGGAGTGTTAAAACTTTATTTTTAGTTTGTATTTATTTTCTTTCTTATATTTACTATTTTTCCTTAAAGCTGGTTCACTTATACATGTATAAATACTCGATATTTTTGGTGCCAACCTAATGAATAAAATCAATAACTTTTCTCCTACTACTAGGGTTCTTCCGCCAACTCTCTTCATGTCTTCGCCCTCAATCTCCATCTTCAATGTTGGTTGTGATGACTTTCAATAATTGCTCATCATTAAGAGAAATATGAAACAAAAATTAAGCACTAAAAATGTAAGACATGTTACTAGATATATTAGCTTACTCTCGGTCTTGAAGGATAACTAAAAGATAAATTGACAAACTCAATATGTCTTGCTAGCTTTTTCGGTCCCACACCTGGTCAAAAATATTAGAAATTAAACACTTCAAAAAAGAGTACAGATTGAAAACTTAATAATTGTAATTGCTAAGATAGGAAGTTTTAATTTAAGAAAAATTGGATGTTAGCTTCTCAATGCAAATGAGAATGTATTGATAGCATGTCTAGGGCCACTAAATACAAAACATACAACAAAATAATAAAATGAATAAATATTAGACGCTAATTATCCACCATCACTATGGTTTTCCTAGATACAAGAGACAAAAAATACCACATTTCATTGTAGAACCTAGAGAGCAAAGACATACAATGAAAAAATTATGTAAAATAACAAAAAATAATTGAAAATATGCAAATAATCAAATGGGAACAAACCTTCAAGAAGATCTGATGAGCTCTTGCAAGGATGACAATTTTGGCATGAAGGAAGAGTGTTTCAATGTGGGAGGAAGTTGGCTACAACACGAGGAAGAGCATGACGCAAGAGGAAGACCATTTCACTATGGGAGCAGGATGGCTTTCAATGTGCAAGGAGAGAGCTGTGGTGTTAGGAAGAGGGCTACGATGCGAGGAATAGGGTTTTGTGAGACGAAGATTGGTTCAACATAGGAGGAAGATTGTTTCAACGTAGGGTGCAAAAAGACTTTCAACGCACAAGGAAGAGTGCTAATGTGTGAGGAAGAGGGCTACAATGGTTTCATACATGTAGGGGATGAGGGGTGAAGGCTTTCGAGATGTAGTACGGATGAGGAAGACTGTTTTGAGGGTTGCAACATGAGGGTTTTACATGTAGGGAGGGCACACCTTTTTTTTCACTAGGATTTTAGGTATTTGCAACGTCTTTTAGTGATAGCTTTAAAAACCTTCACTAATAAGGGTATGTCAGTACTCTTATGCACAAGTTAATATTTGACCATACTTTTTTGTGACGACTAACAAAAGTCGTCACTAATAATGGCTATTTGTGATGGCTAACAAGTATTAGTAGTCACAAAGCCTTATGTCTGTTAGACGAAACCTACTTGTGATGGTTTTGAGTGATGTCTTTAAAAAGTTGTTACTAAATATGCGTATTTGTAGTGACCAAATTTTTATGACCGTCATAAATAATTAATTTTCCTGTAGTGGGAGATTAACTTCCTCACCCCTTGCAAGGATATGAGGTTAAGTATGAGTATGATTAAAAATTTTAAATATGTACTATCGAGTAGATAACCTAATAGCAATCAATGAAGGCAACACAATTGTTGTGTAACAAAAAAAACCGAAAGAAAGAAAAGAGCAATGCAATCCAAACAAATATAGGGAAGAAGAATTTAATCTTGATGTTAGAGTGGATAGCATTATGAAGGAAATTATCATCAATGATATTTATAATGTTTACAAGAAAGAAGTTCCAAAAAACAAGCATAAGGTTATAATCAACAAAAGTATGCTGAAAAATAAAAAAAATGGAAACCATAACTTTTGAGAAACAAATTATTTTGAAATTTTATGTTTATTTATAATTTTGTACACAACACAAAAATTAAGGAAAATTGTGACCCCTTCTCTATTCTTTGTCAAGTTACTTAACATCACTAACATGAGAACCATGATTCTCATTCTCATCTGCTCAAAAAATTTCAACTTCATTTGCAATTTGTCTCCATTTTCAATCTTTCTTGCAACAACAATAATGTTAGTGAAAGTAGAGAATGGAGAGGACAGACGACAAATGTAAGGGGAGAAGAGGGTAGTGGTAGAAAAAGTGACGACAATGACAATAGAAAAAGTGATAATAATGACAATAGAAAAAGTGACGACGATGACATGAGATCAAGACAATAACAATAGAAAAAGTAATAACAATGACAGTAAAAAAAGTGATAACAATAACAATAGAAAAAATGACAACAATGACAATAGAAAAAGTGACGACAACAACATGACATTATGTTTCACAGTGAAAAGAAAGAAAAAGAGTCAAGAGAATTTTTGTCAATTTCAATGGTGGGAACCTAAAAAGAGAGAAAATTGAGATTTTTATATCTTTGGAAAATTGTGGAATTTTTTAAAATTTCTTGGACGGAAAAAATACTAGAAAATCTATTTTTTTTAAAAAAAATTATTTTCCAATTTTTCTGAAATTATAATTTTTAATTTTTTTCCATTATTTATTTAAACATGAATGTCGTGGATCTGTGGGCAGAGGCCCACGGTAAGCGGGAGGCCCAACCCGGCCACGCCCATGGTTTTGGCGTTTTGCCCTTCTTCCTCTGGCGTGAATGCCGTCCACCTCAGCCCGCCGGCGGGCGGCGGGCCTGGCGTCCACCTCAGCCATCATACATCCGCGTGTATTCTCCTCCACTTTGTGTACATGTTCCATTCATTACCCTACAAAGCCTTCCTTCACTCTCTCACTCTCTCTGTCTCTTTCCATTATGCTTTGAGGCATTATAAATACTCCCTCTTTTCCACGGTACCAGGACCAGGAGTCAATTGTGCCTTACCTCATTCATGTTCCTTGCACAACCATGAGCATGGAGGAAGCCATACGCATGACTGTGGGAATCATGGGTGGTTCTTCCATAGCTTCCATGATATACACATGCACAAGTCAACACAACCATTGGTTAAGCTCCAAATATTCACCACTCCTTTGCTTTTTCAGGAAATGCATCTTCCTCGTTTCTCTTTGCAGCACCCATGTAATGATCGATCTCTCACCAAGGCTACTTCTTTCTCTATACCACCACTCCTCTGCTCCTTCTCTTCTCTGAATCACTTAACTTCGACCCTCTATCTCCTGATACATGTTCTGAAGGGTTACTAATTAATATATTGTTCTTGGGCTTTCTTGCTTTTGCTTCCTGATCATGTTCAGATTGACGTTTAGGCGGGTGGTACAGAATAGGAGCACTGAGAAGTACTCTTGCATACCTTACATCATGGCATTGTTCAATTGCCTTCTTTACACCTGGTATGCCATGCCTGTTGTGAGCCACAAGTGGGAGAACGTCACTGTTGCCACCATTAATGGCCTCGGCATACTCCTGGAGACCTCTTTCATTGCCATATACATCTGGTTTGCTTCCAGCGAACAAAAGGCATGGTCCAATCGCTTTTTAAATACCCTAATTAATACTAGCTAGTCATATGTCCATCTATCTATAGGTATATATTGATTACTTGCATTAGTATACACATTGATTCAATATAAATCGAGTTAAACACAAAAGTTAACCTTAATTAAATTCATCCATACTGAAATTATCATATAATTCATGAGGTTGACCCCACTGCTTCAATCTGACAAATAGAAAAAGAAGTCCCAACTATTTTGCTCGAGGAAAAGATGACTAGTGTAAGTTTATCATATATAGATATATATATGCTATATACTCGACCACAGCCTATATATATCTTCATGAGGACATGTACGTACAGCTCGACCACAGACTTCTTAATTAGACCATGATTGATCATTTGCACTGAATTAAGAAAGCAAAAGGTGAGACGATGTGATCATCTAACCTCAGTTCTCAACAGGTACAATACTTATTAACAAATCGTGCACATAATAAATAAACTATATGTAGCAGTAGTCATCATATATATATATATATATATAGTTAAGCAGTGTATTCATATTTTAAAAGGAATGAACTGATAAAGAGATCAATTAATTAATTATTTGGTTCTTCTCCTTGTTAAATTTTTTAACTTCTTTCTTTCTAACCCTGATTAATTGCAGAAATCAAGTCTTATGCTTGTGACACCTGCGGTGACATTGTTTGGGGTGGCCACAGTAATCTCGGTCATCTCATTCCATGACCATCATCATCGAAAGATCTTCATTGGGAGCATGGGTATCATTGCCTCCGTGTGCATGTATTCTTCACCACTTGTGGCAGTGGTACATTAATTAATTCTTGATCGATTTCTGACAATTAATTAGTTCCGTTTAATTTTCTCATAATCTTGTTCAAGATGTATAAGAAATTAAGCATATGAATTAATTAAGAAGCAACATGATATCCATTGCAGAAGCAAGTCATCAAGACCAGGAGCGTGGTGTACATGCCCTTCAGCCTGTCACTCTTCTCATTCATCTCAAGCTCACTGTGGCTAGTATATGGACTTCTCAGCCGTGACCCTTTCGTCACAGTCTGGCATCTAAACCCCAATTTAAACATTTGCATGTCTTCGATCTTATTATATATGCATGATAATTATCTTAATATTGATCTGATCGAAGTTGGTGAAATTATCTTGCAGGCACCCAATCTGATAGGCTGCCCCATGGCAATACTTCAGCTGGTTCTGTACTGGATCTATAGGAAAGGCGGCCGAAAAGTGCCTGAAAAGCCCCACAATGTTTTGGATCGGCAAATGAACAATGACGTTATCAAACAAGAAAAAGAACCCAACTGCAAGAAGAATGACCAATGACAAAAGCTGCTGCTTACAGATCAAGAATAATATCAAGATTGACCAATGACAAAAGCTGTCATCGAAAAGCTGGTTGTGCTTGCCAGATTCGATATCATGCAGCAGTGAAAGCTCTGAATAATATATATAGTAGCATGTTTGGCGGCCAGATATATGCATATATCAAATATCTTCAAAATAAAATATGTAGATCCATGTAGGTTTCTTCGAAGCCATTGTTTCAAACTCTTTGATCGAGTTCATGGTTTCGGAATGGTTTCTTGAATAGATTATCTTCAATTACTACCTTAGGGTTATTGCTTGACAATGTCTTAGAATTACCAATATAAATTGTAAACTTTATTTCACTAAAATCAATTGACTAGTAGTAAAAAGCTTACAATTGATATAAATATTTCAGTTTTACTCATTTTTTTGATGTGTGACTATTTTTCTCATCTTGTATTTGTACTTATAATTGACTCTGATACTATGTCGATTTTACCTTATTAAAATCAATTAACTACTAAAAGAAAACTCACAAGTGATATAAAGGACAAGTGTGGCATACGTATTTGATCTAGGGTTTGTTTCAGATGAGGCAGATCGGTGTTCCTACAGAAATATACTTTCAAAAATTCTTGAATAATTGAGAAAAAGGTCCTTCCATAATATAATCTTCAAGATTCACTACATCTTTACGTGATGTAAGACTATGTATTCCAATATTTTCCTGCACTTATGAGAAACCATTAAGTCAACAAGTGTCCTCATTTACACTGTCTATGCGAGGTACTCAAGTTAAAGTAATTTACAAGGCATTTGTGGTGAACCTACTTTGATATTATATAAAAATACACTCTTAAAAATCTTAGAAAATTGAAAGAAAAGTCCTTCTATAATATAGTCTAAGTATGTTACATCTTTACATGATGTAAAACTATATATGTATTCTAACAATTTCGCGTAGAATGGTGTTGCATGAGTATGTCATGTTGATTAATGTTCATGACATTGCAAGGCCTTGTGTGAAATTGTACGGTGACATTGCAAGGCCTTGTGTGGAATTGTACGTGAGAAGGAAGAAGAAAAAAAAAATCAGAAGAGTGTTTTTTTTGTTGTGTAACATTTTTTAGTTTTAATAGAATTACTCTTTATCTTTATGAGTTTTTGTTTTTACTTTAATTATTGTACCTATGTTACGTTATTCTTGACGTCGTTGGGTTGTTATTTTTGTAATTAAACGACGTTACAGATCAATATTTGTCACTACGGTGACACTTGATTTTATAGCAAGTGAAATGAATAAATGAACGAGGATATATTATTTTATAGGTAGTGTTAGGGTTAAGAGGTACAGTTGTGAATTTATAAAAAATTTGTACCTTAATGAAAATCTAAATTCAAGTCCTTAAATTTGAGAAAGATTCTTATATCATCAAACTATCTCTTCAATGAAAATTTAATTTTTTTTTCAAAATTTTCATTTTTCAAGATTTTTTTAAAACACAAATCTCCCTAAAATTCAATGTCCTAGATATTTATCATTAAAAATTAATTTATCCTAATATACTTTAAAAAATACAAAAATGTTAATGTTGGCAACTGCCAAAGGTATAGTTGTAAATATCCATCCAATGATATAAGATATATAACTCAAATAACATTAGACAATTACAATTCAATCAACTTTAAAGTATATTCCAAAATGCGTTTATTTACAATGTTCCAAAATATTACGTATCTTTAATTTTACATTTATTTTATACAGCAGATAACAAAGACGCCAAAATAAAAAGCAAAAATCCAACTCTTTCAATCATAAAATGGTAACTTAATAATTACGAGTCTCAAATTCAAAATCTCCACTTAAATTTAAACTTTCTGTTATAAAATTTTTCTCAAGACATTAAAAAATTTAAAATTTCACTTAAAAAAATAATAGTCAAACTCCTCATCCCAGGACGCATGGCGTACCCACCGTTCGGTCACGTGTAGGGCGTGTGCGCGACGCTGACGTGGCAGGTTCTTTATTTCTTTTGTATTGGACGCAACAAACCGCGGACCGGATGATTAGTTTCTCGTACCACCGCCGACCGCCGGCCGCGGACGACGACGACGCTGGGAGACATGTGGGGGTCGACGGAAGGCGCATGCGGTGGGTGCGGCAGGGCTGCCAGGGTGTGCGCGTGTCGGGACTCTACCGTCCTGGCCCGCACGGCATTGGTTGCCGGTTTCCGTGAAGCCGAGAAAGAGGCCGATCCGGATCCAATTAAAAAATAATAATATATATATATATATATATAAGGGTAAAATGATACAGAAGTGACTTCCGTAGACATCTATTAGATCAAAGTTGAATGAGTATTTGATGAATAGAGAGAGTGTCTAAAAAAAGAACTCTCGTTGATGACACCCGCGTAAAAGCAGTCCATTTATTTTAACAAAAAAAAATTCATCATAATATTTAAGTTAAAAAAAAATCCACCCTAAATTATTTTTATTAAACACTACATAATTAAAATCGAATTATTTTTTAAAAAATCCACCATAATATTTAAGTTAAAAAAAATCCACCCTAAATTATTTTTATTAAACACTACATAATTAAAATCAAATTATTTTAAAAAAATCCACAAACTTCTTTCA
>JAMKPZ010003092.1:0-12126 GCA_024699675.1 Amphibolis antarctica
CAATTATGTCTAGAGAGTCTTCTTCCGCAGGTTTCTCCCGGATTTGGGATGCCAGGGCCCGCCACCTGCCGACATAGCCGCTAAACGGCTCATTCTCACGTTGGCGAAGGCAACGGAGATCTTCCAACTTTGGTGCCAGGTCCAAGTTATACGCGTACTGTTCCTGGAATATGTATGCCAGCTGTTCCCAGGTGTAGATCTTTGTTAGGTCTAAGGACATGTACCAGGAAAGTGCAAGTCCTTGGAGAGATTTCTGAAATAGCCGGACAAGGAGCTTCTCCTCGTGTTGTAGTGCCGCCATGTCTCCACAGAAAGCCCGGAGGTGCGCGCGAGGATCCCCATGCCCGTTGTATTTGACCAGTTTGGGCATTTTGAAATCGGGAGGGAGTGTTGCTTTGGGATAGAAACAGAGATTTTGGAAGGCGCAGGAAGATCCAGGTGGGCCGAATTTTATGCTCCGGAAAGATGCTTCCAGTACAGCTATCCTTTGCAGTAGCTGCCCTTGCAGGTCAGGCGCCGGGGCGGCTGCCGGCTGGAGCGGTGGCGGGCTGAATTGGTCGGCGATGGGAGTAGTGACGAGATCGTATTCTTCCGAATGTGGCCTCTCCGGGACAGGGATAGTTGGCCTAGGGGGGATTATGGAACCAATCCCTTGTTGTTGATAGCGCGCCAACTGATGAGCTAGGTGGGTCTGCTCGAAATGTCCTGATTGAGGTGGCAGGAAAGTGTTGGCCGCTCCTATGCCCTCGGTGTTCTAGGGGGGTTGGTAGCACGGGCCGGTGCTCCGTGTGGGAGCCAGCTTGTTACCTTCAGTTTCAGTAGCTGGAGAAGCCGACAGCGCAGGATGTATTGTGACATTGTCGAATGCTACAGCGGTGGACAGATTAGGCGCCCTTTGTTGGTCTGGGGTTCTGGTAGGAACAATGACGGGCCTGGTGAAGTTCGTCCTGGTGACGACAGGCGGTGGCGGGCCGAAGACCACGGACAGTGGCACAGAAGTTGCCGCAGTGACGGAAGGGGATGATCCGGAAGCCGCAGCGGAACTGGTGGCCATAGCTCTTGCTTGTGAGCGAGTCAGGACAAGGGGAGCCAGCGGGGTCCGGAACCTGTAGGGCAGAGGTCCGTGAAGAGACGGTGCCCGGAGAACCGCAGAGGTCCGTAAAGATCTGTAGGGATACCAAAGAAGGGTGATACAGTTCAATGCATTAGAAAGCAGCTTTGCTTAGCAAATGCGACAAGTGTGATAAAAATCCTAACGAAAAAATAAAAGACTGACTAAAAAAGAGCTGTACGAGCAAGAGTTTGAGCTACTAAATTGATAAAATGCAGCGAGTGTCCCTAGCGGAGTTGCCAAAAATCTGTTACCTTCTCTTTCATCCGGCTATCACCTGGAAGCCCATGGGTGTCCGCCGGCCCTGCCGGCAGATGGACTGAGGTATAGAGAATTAAAAGGTGTTTGTGTGAGCGCATCACTACGTGCGGTTGATGGCTCGTTCATTGGAGTCGCCAACTTATTTTTGGGTAGAAAACAAGGAAAACCGGAAGAGAAAGTGTCCTTCCACCATCGAAACGATAAAACCACGAGATTCACGTAAACTCGTGTAACATGAGAGAACTGGATACGGGGCTCAGGGTACTGCTGGGGAAGGTGTTAGGCACGCCCAGACAGCCCGGGCATTCCCGGCCTCTCTTCGACTCTAAAACGGAAAATATGATAGTCAATCCGGCCAAGTATGGCCTCACCTTGGAAGACTTTCCAGGGTGTTTAGAGGGATAACCGTCTCCGTTCCGGTGAAAATAAACGAGAATCAAGTAAACAAATGGGAATTGAATGGAACGGGGATCCATATTGGATCCGGTGGTGAATAGGGGAGAAAATGATGGGTTTTTGGGGAGCCAGCAGCCGGCTACTAGTACCGGTTGACCAGCGGCTGGTTGGCTACCTTCCCCACCCATTTGCATAGCCATGGGGTCTTTGGGAAATGGGGGCAGGTTCCTTGAACCGGCCAGCCAGCGGCTTGCCGGCTGTTTCCCCCTTTCATACGTACTCATGGGGATTTGGGGAAACGGGGGCCGGTTCCTTGAACAGGCCAGCCGGCAGCATGTCGGCTGTTTCCCCCTTCTTTTTGCACCCATGGGGGTTTTGGGGAAGCGGCGGCTAGCCGGCTAATTCCCCCATCCCTTTGCTCCCATGGGGGTTTTGGGGAAGCGGCAGCTGGTTCCTTGAACCGGCTGCTTCCCCCATCCTTTTGCACCCATGGGGGTTTTTGGGTAGTGGCAGCCAATTCCTTGAATGGCGGCTAGCCAACTGCTTCCCCCATCCCTTTGCTCCCATGGGGGTTTTGGGGAAGCGGCAGCTGGTTCATTGAACCAGCTTGCCGGCTGCTTCCCCCATCCTTTTGCTCCCATGGAGTTTTGGGGAAGTAGCAGCCGGTTCTTTGAACCGGCTTGCTGGCGGCTAGCCGGCTGCTTCCCCCATCCTTTTGCACCCATAGGTGGTTTTGGGGAAGTGGCAGCTGGTTCCTTGAACCGGCTTGTCGGCAGCTAGCCGGCTGCTTCCCCCGTCCTTTTGCACCCATGGACATTTTGGGATATGCCCCCATCCTTTTACACCCATGGGGATCTTGGGGAAGCGGCAGCCGATTCCTTGAACCGGCCTGCCAACGGCTTACATTTTTCAGAAAAAAAAAGGAAACCGTCGTATTGTACGTTTCGTACACCCGAACGGCCACCATCGGCTTCCTTGCCGACGGTGTCATCCCGGGAATCTTTCAGGGGCATCGAGAGGGTAAACTTACCCATCCCGAGAAAGAAACGGGCACCGTCGGGTTGTACGTGTTTGTACACCCGAACAGCCACCGCTGGCTTCCTTGCCGACAACGTCATCCTGGGAATTTTTCTGGGATTCCGAAAAGGATATGTGGGGATTGGATAAAAACTTGTAAAGCTTGTAGGGAAACTTTTGAGTTTCCACGTAAAAAGTCCAGACAGAAGGGTCGCGCGTATACTGAGCATGACCGAGCCGGGTGGATCAACCCGGCCAGGAGGGCGGCCCCCGGTACCTTCGGACGTGTTTCCGGAGGAATGATGTCCGGGTCCGTCCCCCAGCCGTCCCCTTGCACAGGGAAGGCGTTATGCGGTTGGGACTCAATAAAACGTAGTAAAAAGCATACATAAAACGGCGAGGATGGAAGGGCCTACCTGTAAGGGCGTCGTCGTCGACGGGGATCGGAAGTCCTCGCTCCAGCACGGCAAAAAGGCGTCGGGGCCCCGGTGAAAAGGCGTCGTCTGGGATCGGAAGTCCTTGCTCCGGAAATTTCAGCCTTCCTTCCCAGAAATCCAAGCCTCTCTCCCGAAAATCCAAGCCTCTCTCTCCCGGAAATCCAAGCCTCTCTCTTCGAAAATCCAGCTTCTTCCCAGCAACTTTCAGCCTGCTCGGTGGTGTAGGGGGCCGCCCTTTTTATAAGGGGTTGCCTTCCTTCTTTGGGGGCACCCAAAGATGGAAGGTGGCGTGATTCCGGCTTGATTACGCGGTCCGCGTAATTAGCAGATTTGTGAGATTTACGTGATTAAATCTCGTCGTATTTTATGATGGATTCGGCTTGCCTTCTTGGGTAGCCAACCGGCAGCCGCTACGTGGCAGGCGGAAGCCGGCTATTCCCCTGGTCATTTTCACTAAATGTGGGTTTTTGGGGATCCGGGTGCCGCTTCTTTGAAGCGGCTTGCCAGCGGCAAGCCGGCTCCATCCCCCCAACTTTTCACCAAATGTTGGTTTTTGGGATCCGGGTGCTGCTTCCTTGAAGCGGCTTGCCGGCGGCAAGTCGGCTCCATCCCCCCAACTTTTCACCAAATGTGGGTTTTTAGGGATCTGGGTGCCGCTTCGTTGAAGCGGCTTGCCGGCGGCAAGCCGGCTCCATCCCCCCAAGTTTTCACCAAATGTGGGTTTTTGGGTTTCGGGTGCTGCTTCCTTGAAGCGGCTCGCCTGCGGGAAGCCTGCTCCATCCCCCCCTAACCTTTTTTTAAGCATGGGGTCAATAACCGGGATGTGATGTGAAGGCTTCACGTGTTTCTTTTCTAAAAGTTGTCGTGAATAGTCGCATCATACTTTTTATGACATTACATTCCGTCCGGTTGGTTTCGTGGTTGCCGCCTCGATACGTTGCTTTTTTAAAAGCTGCTACTGTCACAGTGGTCATGTCGTACCTTTGCGATTTTACCTTCGAGCCGGCTATTCACGCGGTTGCCGCTTAGTAGGAGGCGGCAACCGGCTGGTGACATGATTGAAAAAAAGCTGCGGACGTAGTGAATGGTCACGTCGTACCTTTGTGATTTTACCTTTGAGCTAGCTATTCATGTGGTTGCCGCCTAGCAGGAGGCGGCAACTGGCTGGTGACATGATTGAAAATCCTGCAACGGACGCAGTGAATGGTCACGTCGTACCTTTGTGATTTTACCTTTGTGCCGGCTATTCATGGTTGCCGCCTAGCAGGAGGTAGCAACCGGACGGAGGCCTTGCGTGCTTATGTACTTTTCTCGATTTTCGTTCGTCCTTTCCAGTTTTCGTGCAACTTTCTCGTTTACTGTGCCTTGACCGTACCTTTTAAAAGTTGTCAGGAATCGTTTCAGCTTTCTTGATTTTTGTGCAATCGGTTTTTGAACCGGTTGCCGCTTCCGACCATGCGGAATCCGGGTGACCTATTTTCCTATAAATAGGGGGGAGGTCGTTGGAGATTTCCTCATCCCTCCCTCTCGTTTGCACTCCTCCCTTGAGCTCTCGTTTGGATTTTCTTCTATCTTTCCCTAATTTCTTCCCTCGAGCTTTAATCAACATGCCTCGCACCAAAAATGTTACGGGGCACGTCCGCCAATCTGCTTCTGGGTCTACGCGACGATGGTTCGATCTTCTGCCAGCAACTTTGAGGAACATGCTGGCGGAGGAGCGAATTGTCCAAACTGGGCCGAGTCAGCCCACTTGGCCATTTTCTTTGAATTAACTGGCGATGGCTGCGATGCTACTTCAGCCGAGGCCAAGTCTCACTGGTGGTTGGGAGAACGGCGACGCAGCTCTGGTGCTTCTAGCTCACGTGTGCCAATGGAAGGCGAGGCTTCTGCGGAGACTCCCCTTCAAAGCTCACGGCGTCGGATGCGTCGCAAGGCCACCTTGGACTGGCAACAGCGTCTCGCCAAAACTCCATCAGGGCCGTTCGAGATTCCTGATGATGTGGCATCGAAGGCGGGATCGGTCTGGCTAGCACTCCCTTGGTATCGAACTCCGACCGGTTCGGCTAACGGCGTGGCTCCCCCAGAAACCGATCAGGATTTGGCGTCCCTCGTCGACGGCCGCTGGGTCGTCAAGACGGTGTTACATGGGAGGCCGGCCAAGTTCGATCGATTGCTGGAGGTGGAGTAGCTGATTGCCAAGCATGGCTTGCTTCCTTTTGTCCGGGACTTCCATCGAGTCGAGACCGTCCCTGGCTTGATGGTCGAGATGTACTCCAACCTATCGGAGGTGGAGTCGCGACTTTATCTAAGCCTTCAGTCGGGACCGATAGAATTCTCTGACGCGCTTCTGTTCAAGGTGTTGGGACTCCACTTCACTGGTATGGACATTTTCTCCCCCCTATCGAACATTCCTTGGAGCATCAGCGACATCAATGCGGCAGTTGCCGCAGATGCCAATTTTGACCAACGGATCGTTATGGCTCGAGACCTGAACTCGGTCGCCCACCTCGTCTCCTTTGTACGAGAGGCTTGCCTCTAAGCTGTCTAGCTCGTCATCTGGCGGGCAGTCAACCGGGCGCTGTCCTCCTACTCCTGCTTCTACTTCACGGTCTACTGGTGGAACTTCCCTGAATCTGAATTATGCCGAGGATTTGCGCGCGTCGTTGGACTGTCTCTATGCTCAAGACGAAGTGATTATCCGACTGTTGAGTCGAGAAGATCGGAGAATCTGGCTAGTCAACCAGATAGAGTGGCGTGAGCGGGCTCGTGACCTACGATGGCAGGAGCGCCGGAGAACCGACCGTCGAAGATTTGAGCCCCGGAGGTTTGAACCCTTAGAGTCTTCTGAGGAGGAGTAGTCTGTTTGTACCCTGCCCTTTTTTAAATGATGAATAATATCTTAACTTTAATGGAAACTTCTCCATAACTATCTTCGCGATTGTTCTTGTGAGTTTGTGGGTGAGATTCGGAGTAACGACTCTAAGACCACGTTCATGCCATGTTGGGAATCTTGGGGGAGCCGGTAGCCGGGTTATCTTACCGACTTGCTACACCGGCGGCTGGTCGGCTGCCTTCCCGACCCATTTGCGCAGCCATGGGGTTTTGGGGAGATGGGGGTCGGTTCCTTGAACCGGCCAGCCGACGGCTTGCCGGCTATTTCCCCCTTCCATGTGCAGCCATGGGGTTTTGGGGAAACGGGGGCCGGTTCCTTGAACCGGCCAGTCAGCGGCTTGCCAGCTATTTCCCCCTTCCATGCGCACCCATGGGGGGTTTCGGGGAAACGGGGGCCGGTTCCTTGAACCGGCCAGCAGGCGGCTTGCCAGCTGTTGCCCCCTTCCATGCGCAGCCATGGGGGTTTTGGTGAAATGGGGGCCGGCGGCCTACCGGCTGTTTCCCCCTTCCATACGCACCCATGGGGGGTTTTGGGGAAACGGGGGCTGGTTCCTTGAACCGGCCAGCCTGTTACATGAACCGGCCAGCCAGTTCCTTGAACCGGCCAGTCGGCGGCTTGCTGGCTGTTTCGCCCTTCCATGTGCGGCCATCGGGGTTTTGGGGAAATGAGGGCCGGTTCCTTGAACTGGCCAGCTGGCGGCTTGCCAGCTGTTTCCCCATTCCTTGCGCACCCATGGGGGGTTTTGGGGAAACAGGGGCCGGTACCTTGAACCGGCCAGCCGGCAGCTTGCTAGCTGTTTCCCCTTCCATATGCAGCCATGGGGGATTTTGGGGAAACGGGGGTCGATTCCTTGAACCGGCCAGCCGGCAGCTTGCCGGCTATTTCCCCATTCCATGCGCACCCATGGGGGGTTTTGGGGAAATGGGAGCCGGTTCCTTGAACGGGCCGGCCGGCGGCATGCCGGCTGTTTCCCCCTTCCATGTGCAGCCATGGGGGTTTTGGGGAAACGGGGGCCGGTTCCTTGAACCGGCAAGCCGGCGACTTGCCGGCTGTTTCCCCCTTCCATACGCACCCATGGGGGGTTTTGGGGAAACGGGGGCCGGTGGCTTGCCGACTGTTTCCCCCTTCCATGTGCGGCCATGGGGGTTTTGGGGAAATGGGGGTCGGTTCCTTGAACCGGCTAGCCGGCGGCTTTCCGGCCAGCCGGTGGCTTTCCGGCTGTTTCCCCCTTCCATGCGCACCCATGGGGGGTTTTGGGGAAACGGGGGCCGGTTCCTTGAACCGGCCAGCCGGCGGCTTGCCGGTTGTTTCCCCCTTCCATGTGCAGCCATGGGGTTTTTGGGAAACGTGGGGTGGTTAATTGTACCGGCCAGTCTGTGGCTTGCCGGCTATTTCCCCCTTCCATGTGCAGCCATGGGGGTTTTGGGTAAACGGGGGCCGGTTCCTTGAACCGGCCAGCCGGCGGCTTGTCGGCTGTTTCCCCCATCCATACGCATGGTGGGTTTTGTGGAAACGTGGTCCGGTTCCTTGAACCAGCCAGCCGGCGGCTTGCCGGCTGTTTCCCCCTTCCATATGCGGCCATGGTGGTTTTGGGGTAACGGGGGCTGGTTCCTTGAACCGGCCAGCCGGTGGCTTGCCAGCTGGTTCCCCCTTCCATGCGCACCCATGGGGGGTTTTGGGGAAATGGGGGCCGGTTCCTTGAACCAGCCAGCCGGCGGCTTGCCGGCTGTTTCCCCCTTCCATGTGCAGCCATGGTGGTTTTGCGGTAACGGGGGCTGGTTCCTTGAACCGGCCAGCCGGTGGCTTGCCAGCTGGTTCCCCCTTCCATGCGCACCCATGGGGGGTTTTGGAGAAATGGGGGCCGGTTCCTTTAACCGGCCAGCCAGCGGCTTGCCGGCTGTTTCCCCCTTCCATGTGCAGCCATGGGGGTTTTGGAGAAATAGGGGCCTGTTCCTTGAACCGGCCAGCGGGCGGCTTGCTGGCTGTTTCACCCTTCCATGCGCACCCATGGGGGGTTTTTGGGAAACGGGGGCCGGTTCCTTGAACCGCCAGCCGGCAGCTTGCATGCTATTTCCCCCCCTCGATGCGCACCCAGTGGGATTTTGGGGGTGCCGGCAAACGGGTTTCCTTACCGGTTTGCCAGAGGTGGGCCGGTTGTACACCCGGCCCATATGTCTAGGTGCGGTTTTCGGGGAACTGGCAACCGGGTTTCCTTATTGGTTTGCTGGCGGGGGGTCGGTTAAACGCCCGACCCATGCGTCTAACTATGGTTTTCTGGGTGTCGGCAACCGGGTTTCCTTTCCAATTTGCCGGTGGCAAGTCGGTTACACACCCGACCCATACGTCTAAGTATGGTTTTCGGGGTGCCAGAAACCGGGTTTCCTTACCGGTTTGCCGGTGGCGGGCCAGTTACACACCCGACTCATACGTCTAAGTATGGTTTTCGGGGTGCCGGCAACCTGGTTTCCTTACCGGTTTGCCGGTGGCAGGCCGGTTACACACCCGACCCATACGTCTAAGTATGGTTTTCGGGGTGCCGGCAACCGGGTTTCCTTACCGGTTTGCTGGTGGCGAGTCGGTTACACACCCGACCCATACGTCTAAGTATGGTTTTCAAGGTATGTTGAGGTGTCAATCGTACCTGGGTACTGGTGGCGGTGGCCGATCGTTTTACTTGGCAACCGGCTGATTTTTTTGCGTCGTCTTGTCTTTTGCGGGTTGTGGTCTGGGCGTCCAACGGTTTGAGCTGGCGTGCATGGGCGAACTTTCCTCACCTTCACCTGGGATAGTTGACGTTCTGACTTGGGTTGTGTTGAGGAGTCGAACGTCCTCACGTCAAGAGATAACTGCTTGGACATTTACGCATGTGAGTTTGGAAACGTAGTTCCCTTGTCCAGTAGAAGCGACCCTTAGGTGACAAAGACGGGTCGAGAGGAGAGATCCGAGAGCTGTCCTTCTGCCCATAGTCATGCTGATTCATCCTCACTAGTTCTCTTTGGGGTTGTAGAAATGATGGGTAGAATCATGTGGGTTCCGTAAATGTGGGCATCGGAACCCGGGTGTGGAAGCAACTTTCAGTGGGATGCCAAGCCCAATGTTGATGACTTAGCTAGGATGTCAAGCCCTAGGATAAGAGAAAAAGGGAGAAGTGGGTGTCGGCAAATGGGTTTCGGCACCCGGTTGTATTGGACTTCGATGGGTTGCCAAGCCCTGAAAGAAGGGGGTACTTGGTCAATCGTGACAAGCCGGGTATTGGACTACCAACAGACGGTGGAAATCTAAGATCTACCCTTCCCTTACACAGGAGTCCATATGCTTTCAGGACTCAGCAACAAGTAACTTTTCCTTTTCTTTTTTTTTTCTTTTTTTCTTTTCCTTTTTTTCTCTCTTTTTTTTTTTTTTTTTTTTTTCCTTTCCTTTCTCTTTTCCGTTTTGTTTTTTTTCTTTTTCCTTTCTCTCTTTTTTTTCTATTGAAGAAGTATTCTAGCCACTGACTTTTCTTCCTCTCTCTTTTTTTTTTTTTTCTTCTCTATTACAAAATAGAAGATAAGAAAACTGAATAAAAGAATGCTACTAGCCCTCCCCACATGCTGTTGGCATGTAAAATAACCCGACGTTGTCACGGCTGGTGTACCAAAAGGGGATACCTTACCTAGAGGGAGCCGAAGTTTGTGATCTCCCTCATTGTCGGGTGGCACTCGGGCTAGGTAAAGAATGGGAGGTTGGATACTCATTCGGGGGGAGGAGTGATCTCCCGTCGTTATCTTGTAACCACTCAGGATCAACAAAGACCATGGGGATAGGGACGAACCTGGATTACTCACCCTGTTCCATCTTTGTGCCATCGGAGTTAAACAAGATGGGCGCTCGGGTTTTCGATGTAGAAATCCAGATGTAGTTGGTGTCACTCCTGGGGTCGGTAGTTCGTCCCAGTGGTTCGAATAGCACTTTTTGAGTCGGATGCGCCGCCTACTGCTGCAAATTGTTCTCACTGCTGGCTGTGGATGTGGCTATTGGGTATGTCGGAGGTGGTAGCCAGTTGTAGGCCGGTTGGACGGTGAGGTGTGTAAGTATTCTGGTGAAAGGCCGCGGATGGGGGCCGAGTCATTTTCTAGTTTTCGGGCATTTCTTCTAGTGAATGATGAGCTGGTCATTCCATGGTTTTGAGACCGAGGGTATGCTGTTGGACCGGCTCATTATGTGTGCTTCGTGCGTGTGTGATGTGTAAGTCATACAAGGGGATTCACCAAGGAAAGGTGCGTACCTGTCCGGACCTGATCTCTTGATCAGTCGGTGGAGAGTTGGACGGAGACTTCGGTCACCGGCTTGTCTGAAGGCGGCGGCCATGTGGAGTCCTGCTTTTGCACGTTCTTCACGGTCATGGGGGAACTGGCTTCTTAGTTGGCTTGTGGGATATTGGTCTAAGAAGTCGGTGGCCGGTCTGTTTAGTGGCGGCAGCCGCATTGATCCTCGATCAAGTTGATCTGCTGTGACCATGGGGAGTTGGCCCATTGGGTTTCGCCATTGGTAGCTGCTGAGTGCGTGAAACGGGATGGAGGGGTAGAATGCCCCTAGCTCTGCCCCGAGGTGCACGTCTTCTAGAGGAGATGGCGGGTTTACGGTTGAAATTGTCGAAAACTGGTTTGGTAGTGTCGGCGACCTGACAAAACCCCCAGAAGGGGTCGGTTATTCCGTGCCATGGGGGACCAGTCCTGGGAGGCGGTAGCCAGTTCTTTAGAGGTGGCAGCCGCGTGGTTCCCCCGTCCAACCCATTTTTCTGGGTCTTGAGGGGGCCGACCTAGGGAGGCGGCAACCGGTACTCTAGAGGTGGTAGCCGCGTGGTTCCCCCGTCCAACTCATTTTTTTGGGTCTTGAGGGTGCCGGTCTAGGGAGGTGGCAGCCAGTTCTCTGGAGGTGGCAGCCGCGTGGTTCCCCCGTCCAACCCATTTTTCTAGGTCTTGAGGGGGGCCGGTCTAGGTAGGCGGCAACCGGTACTCTGGAGGCGGCAGCCGCGTGGTTCACCCATCCAACCCATTTTTCTGGGTCTTGAGGGGGCCGGTCTAGGGAGGCGGCAACCAGTTCTCTGGAGGTGGCAGCCGCGAGGCCCCTGGTCGAACTTGTCTTTCATTGGTAGAACTTCTTTAGCTGCGACAAATTGACTTCATCAAAAAGGTAAGCGGCTCCCCTGCTGAGGATCTTGGTGATGATGTATGGGCCCCGCTAGTTCGGGGAGAATTTTCCCACTGAACCTGTTGGAAAAATGGAACAAAGGACTAGATTACCGGGCTTAAGGAGTCAGGGACGTACCTTCTTCTTGTAAGCCCTTGCCATTTTTCTTTGATAAGTCTGGGCGTGGTTCAACGCCCTTAACCTTCTTTCGTCAAGGAGATTCTATTGCAGTGGGCATGATTCTGACCACTGATCATCAGAGTCCGCTGCTTCTTTGAGGATGCGAAGGGATGGTAGTTCTACTTCCACTGGCAACACTGCTTCAGACCCGTATACCAGTGAGTATGGCATTGCTCTGGTAGCGGTCCGTAGGGATGTCCGGTAGGCCCAGAGTGCGTAAGGGAGGTGGTCGTGCCAATCTTTGTGTGTTTGGACCATCTTTTTGAGAATTCGGACCAGTGTCTTGTTAGCGGCTTCGACCTCTCCATTCATTTGTGGTCTGTAGGGGGATGCCCTTAGGTGACGAATGTGGCATTGTTCAGGGTAGTTTGTGACCTGCTTGGCTGTGAAGTTGGTGCCATTATCGATCACTACCTCGAAGGGTATGCCATACCGGGTGATAATGTTGTTGTGTAAGAACCTTTGGGTGGCGGCTGCCATGACTGTCTTGTAGGAGGCCGCTTCCACCCACGTGGTGAAGTAATCAATGGCCACCAGTATGTACCGGTGTCCATTGGTGGCTGTTGGCTTGATCTCACCTACCACATCCAAGGCCCACATGGAGAATGGCCAAGGAGAAGCCATGTTGTATAGTTCCTTGGGGGGCGCATGGATGAGGTTTC
>JAMKPZ010003093.1:0-14999 GCA_024699675.1 Amphibolis antarctica
TTTTAAAAATAATTCGATTTTACTTAAAAAATATTTTGATTAAATATTTAAAAACACTCCCTTTTCAAATGACACATGGAAAATAATCGATTGAAAAGAGAGTGTTTTTAAATATTTAATCAAAATATTTTTTAAGTAAAATCGAATTATTTTTAAAAAAATTCACCTTAATATTTAAGTTAAAAAAAAATCCACCCTAAATTATTTTTGTTAAACACTACATAATTAAAATCGAATTATTTTTAAAAAAATCCACCCTAATATTTAAGTTAAAAAAAATCCACCTTGAATTATTTTTATTAAACACTACATAATTAAAATCAAATTATTTAAAAATATCCACAAACTTCTTTCAAATTTAATCACCATATTCGTAATTAATGAAAAATTAATTAATTTTTATAAGTTAATTAATACAACAATTTGAAATATACGTATGTGAGTGAATTTTTAAAGTTAAGGGAGAAAGAGTACACACATCTTTTTAAGTAAAGAAAGAGAGTGTTTTAAAATTTGACCTATATGAGAAAGAGTGTTTTGTTAAAACACCAGTCTTTTAATACAATCGTCCGGCCATTTAGCATAAAACGCCTCTTCTCTCATCACATGAAATTTTAAGTTCAAACGTGATGAGAGAGAAGGCATTTTATGCTAAATAGCCGGATGATTGTATTAAAAGACCGGCGTTTTAACAAAACACTGTCTCTCATGTAGGTGAAATTTAAAAACACACTCTCTCTTCACCTAAAAAGACGTGTGTACTCTTTCTCCCTTAACTTTAAAAATTCACTCACATACGTATATTTCAAACTGTTGTATTAATTAATTTATAAAAATTAATTAATTTTTCATTAATTACGAATACGGTGATTAAATTTGAAAGAAGTTTGTGGATTTTTTTTAAATAATTTGATTGTAATTATGTAGTGTTTAATAAAAATAATTCAGGGTAGATTTTTTTTAACTTAAATATTAGGGTGGATTTTTTTTAAAATAATTCTTTCGATTTTTAAATTTCACCTGCATGAGAGAGAGTGTTTTTAAATTTCACTTACTGAGAGAGAGTGTTTTTAAATTTCACCTACTGCATGAGAGAGAGTTCTTTTAAATTTCACCTGCATGAGAGAGAGTAACTTTTAAATTTTTAAATTTCAACCGTCAATCTCACGATCGACAGACGCCTATAGAAGTCACTTCTATAGCCGCCTACAGAACTTGTGCCCCCATTTATAAATATACAAAAACTGAAAGAAAAGAATATAATGTTTGTAAAAAGTGTTTAATTCGAACCGCTATTGCAATTTACTTTGAGTTGCTTTGTGGGTTATCTAGTTTACCTACAGAGTATGTTCAAGGGTTATCCTGTTTACCCTCAGACTAAGTTGTAATTATGGAGTAAGTTCGAGGGTTATCCTGTTTACCCTTGAACCAAACCGAACCGAAAAGAAAAAAATAAAAAAAAACCCAAAGTAAAACACTATAGGGATAAGCCACAAGTAGGTCCGTGGGTTATCTAGTTTACCCACGGAGTAAGTTTGAGGGTTATCCTGTTTACCCTCGAACCAAAAGGAAAAGAAGAAAGAAAAACATTGTGGGGATAAGCCACAAATAAGTTTGTGGGTTATCTAGTTTACCCACAGACTTATGCAAGGGTTATTCCCCTCTGAACCTAATATGACTCTGTTTACTGAAAATGAAAATTTTTAAGTGAAAGGTTTACTGAAATTAAACAAGATTAATCATTTGAATGAATTTAGAAGGGTTATTTCATAATTCAAATGAGGTTAAAGATAATTACAATTAAGTGAAGTTAATGACAGAGATCAAAAATTCTGAACTACAATCATTTAATATATACGATTGTGCCAGGTATGTTTAACAGAAAAAGGAAAGCTTCAATTCTCTAAAAATTTTTAATTTAACAAGTGTTGTGTTAATCCATCAGACTTTGAACTTAAAAAGAAAAGTGTCGAAAGGGATTAAAAATATTACCACTTGTTTAAAATTGAATTATGCAATCACACACATAATAGAAAACATGTATAAATTGGAACTGTAAATAGAATACAACTATCTAAAAACACATTTCATTAAAAAAGAGAGGTTTACATAGTACATTAAAGGAGAGCTTTCTCCCCAAATGTTGAATTACATCATCAAGAAAAGTATATATATATATTTGTCACTGCTCTGACAATTTGGATTTCAATTCTGCAACTTCTGCTTGCAGAGCAGCTAGCTGATCTATCACAATGTCCACCTTCTCTAAGATAGAGGCTGATTCTCTCTATTGGGATGTGGATGGTTCATTGTGCAGCTATGGTGTTGGTTGGTCCTTTGTAGAGAACTATTTTAAGTCTTTGGCAGTCAACACCCTAGACATTAACTTCTTTACTACCCAATCTAATAGATCAGAGGAACTTGACACCAACTGGTAGATTAGATCACCATAGAATAATTTCTTTTTGATGCCAGTGATCTTTGAAATGAAAATTCTGTACCAGTTCACCTGAATCCTATTTAGTACATTATAGGTTGCAATTTTAAGAAAGATGGACAAGTCCACATCATGTCCAAATCTTTGATATATGGTTCTAATCAATATCAACGCAACCATTTGAGACTTTCCATTCATTTGTTTGAGCCTATTAAACAAGTTAATCTGAGGGTTTATGGCCATGTAGTTCTTCATATCTTGTTCTGACCAATCTGCCATTGTAGAAGATTCTAAAATCTCTATACCCTCATCTCTTAATCCTAGGCTCTCAAATATATATTTAGGTGTTAAATATATATTCACATTAGTCACATTGGAAACAAAAAATCCATCTTCCTCATGTAGATTACAATAAAAGGCAAGAACTAAATTCTAAGCTTTAGGATTATTACCTGACTTGGGGATAATTCTTAGTAGCCCCTAAAACTCTAGTAAGTCCTTGATTTCATCCATGAAATCAAAATACACTGGTCTACTGAATAGAATGTCATAACCCCAAATAATTCAGAATTTAGCCCTAGCCTCAACATCTCTGAAGATCATTGAGTTTTTGCCTAACTGCTAAGCCTGTTCTGCATGTGTGGGGGAGGACAGAGTTGATGCTTCTGTAGTGGTTGTGTGTGGCTCAGTTGGTGGAGAATAGATCACTAAGGTTCTATTTTCTTCTACACTAAAACTTAGTTGTGGCTGGGTAGAAATCTCTGTCTACCCTAAATCCAGATTTGCCTGCATTGGTCTTAAGGCTAGAGGACTGATAGTAGTTCCTTCCTCTTCCTCTTCCCTTTCAGGGTTAGTTGGCTCACACTATATATAAAAAGAAAAGGGGAAAACATATAAACACATGCATACAAAAAACAAAAAAATGGAAACCTAAAATAGACTTGAAGGTAATTTAGCTTAAATGATTACCTGACCCTCCTCTGAAGCAAACTGAATGGCTTCGAGGATGGTTTGATTGACCCTTTCACTATCATGGGGTTCCAAAAATGGAACTACTACTCCAACAGTAGATCCTTCCTCCTAAATTTAACAAAATCACATTTTAAATTACTAAAAAGGGAGAAATTAAAAGAAAACAAAAACAACAAATATTAAACTTAAAACCTTAAATATACCTGCATCTCCAATTGATGCCCCACTTCTTCAACTTGAGGAACCTCCTTGTGGACTGGTGATTCTCTGGGAGGAGGGTTGGGCATTTTGTATTGATGAATTAACTCCCCTAGGGTGAGTTCATCATCACTACTCTCTGTTACCCCTCCCTGCTATCCAACAACTAGAATGTCTTAATCTTCCTCTTCTTCCTACTGTGGTTGTTGCTGTGGTGGTGGCGTTGGTACTTGCAATGGTGGTGGGTGTTGTTGTTTTTCTTCTTCTTCTTCTTCTTCCTCTCTAGAGTCTATCTCTGTCCACTCCTCATTGGTCATAGGAAGTTGAGATGTTTCAACTACTCTCTTAACCTCTTGTGGCTCGGATGGACCTGCCATCATCTCACTATATGCTTTGAAATCAGCGTCCCAGGGCTCTTCTTTCCCTTTGACTTCAGCTGCCTACTCGAGGGTCTCAACTTCTACCATCTTCGTAGCATGGGCAACTTGCTCTATAGTGTGCTGCCTCCATTGATACAAGGCACATTGGGAGGCAGTCTCAGCCATTTCTTGGCTTTCCTCGAGAGAGATGTAGGTCTACATATAAAACTCATATTGTTCCCTCTCATCTCTGCCCTCGGGAAGGTAGGCATACACATCATCCATAACCACTGCATCTCTATTTAAGTCTTGGATGATGGAATACACAGCCTTTGTAAACCTCAACTCAACCTTGGTGCGGACAATGTGTTACTCCAAGACTTTCTTGGGCCTAATTGCACACCCATCCTACCAAGCTTGCTGAGTGTACTCATCAATAGTCTATGCCACTACATTAGGGAGAGTCACAAATTCCCTCTCAACGTTAATTTGGAAGTGTTTAAACTGATATTTCAAATCATTTAAAATCTTCTCCTTTGTGTGGTCTCTTTGCAAACTACCCTTATGCCACCCAGATGAGGACAACTCAAATTGGTCAAATTTAATCAACCTCATGTAATCTTCTTTGGACAATGACCTCTGAGGTCTTATTATCTGCCATGGAGTGCAAAAATATGTACTAGTCCTGATCTTAATCGACCCATTGGTGGCTAAGCAAAATATCTCTCTGTGAAACCAGAAAACACATTTTCTCTTCACCAAATCATGAACCAAACGATTATTAGGGTGAGCTAATTGCTCCTGGCCAACCTCTCTCTCAACATGAGAGGCTATCTTCTCCTTGAGGAAGGTTGGCACTATGATGCCAGCCTCCTTGCTCTGTTTCAAACAATCAGCAGTATCCTCTCTTACCAGTTTCAATTCTTGTTCCATGATTGTAGCTTTGATCCTGTGCCGCCCCTCATTGTGCCACATTTCTACATTCATTCTGAACTTCTTGAAGTTCAGCATTGTACCCTCTCTTTCATCTGGCTGTCACCCGGAAGCCCATGGGTTTCTGCCAGCGGGGCCGACAGATGGACCAAGGTACAGAGAATTGAAAGATGTTTGTGTGAACACATCACCACGTGGGGTGGATGGCTCGTTGAACGGAGTCGCCACCTTATTTTTGGGTAGAAAACAAGGAAAACCAGATGGGAAAGTGTCCTTTCACCACCGTAATGATAAAACCACGAGAATCATGTAAAATTGTGTAACACGAGAGAACTGGATACGGGGCTCAGGGTACTGTTGGGGAAGGTGTTAGGCACCTCCAAACAGCCCGGGCATTCCCGACCACTCTCTGACTCTAAAATGGAAAATTACATAGTCAATCTGGCCACACATGGCCTCATCCTGGAAAACTTTCCAGGGAATCGGGAGGAATAACTTCATTCCTTCTGGTAAAACGAACGAAGATTGAACAGTGCGGGATTTCACACTGGATTTGGTGGTGAACGGGAGAGAGAAAGATACGAAGGTCACCCTTATGGACCTCTCAGCAGAAGAACTGAAGGACAGGTGAGGTAGCCAGCTGCGTCACCAGACAGCCGCTGAATTTACCGGCCACCACGTCATATCCCCCCCCCCTTTTTGACTAGAGATGAGAACTTACATTACCACTTGGCTAGGGCCAATATGGATGCATGCCGGTGGCCTTATCCCGATAGGGTGTCTTCACTTTTTGTACACCCAGACGGCCGCCACCGACAAGGATACATGTCGGAGGCGTCATCCTAGAAATTTTTTCGGGGGATTGGGGGGGTAGACTTACGCCTCCCAGAAAATGGGAACCGTCGGGTCGTACTTGTTCGTACACCCGAACGGCCGCCGCCGGCAAGGATGCATGCCAGAGGCATCATCCCGGAAATCTTTCCGGGGCATCGGGAATGTAGACTTACATTTCTCGGAAAACGAGAACCGCCAAGTCGTACTTGTTCGTACACCCGAACGGCTGCCGCCAGCAAGGATACAAGCCGGATGCGTCATCTCGGAAATCTTTCCGGGTCATCGGGAGGGTAGTCTTACGCCTCCCGGAAAATGGGAACCGTCGGGTCGTACTTGTTCGGACACCCGAACGGCCGTCATCGGAAAGGATGCATGCCGGAGGCGTCATCCCGGAAATCTTTCTGGGGCATCGAGAAGGGTAGAATTACGCCTCCAGGAGTATGGTGATCGATAATAAAAAAGTGTAAAACCTATTGGGAAACTCAGAGTTTCCACATAAAAGACCCAACGAGAGGGTCATAATCGAATCGAAATCGACCGTGCCAGGTGGATTCACCCGGCCAGGAGGACGGCCACTGGTACCTTCAGGCGTGTTTCCGAAGGAATGACACCCGGGTCCATCCTCCGACCTTTCCCTAGTATGGTGATGGTGTTACATGGTCAGGGTCCGAGAAAGACATCGTGAAAACGTACATAAAATGACGAGGGCGGAAGGGCTTACTTGTAGAGAGTTGGCAGCGGTGATCGAAAGCTCTCACTCCAAGGTGGCGAGAAGGCGTCGGGGCTCCAAGCGTCTCTCCTTCTTCAAAACCTCCAGTCGACGTTTTCTCCAAGGGCTGAAAGCACGCCGAGCGTCTCCCACATCTGTATGATGGTTTCTCCGAGAGGTGGAAGCGTGCGTCTTTGGGAGGGGTTAGCCCTTCTTTTATAAGGGGTCACCTTCCTTCTTTGGGGGGGCTCAGAGATGGAAGGTGGCACATGTCTCGATTCGATTACGCGGTTCGCGTAATTGATTGATTTGCGAGATTTAAGTAATTAAATCCTGTCGTATCTCCTAATTGATTCACCTTACCTTTTTGGATAGTTACTCGGCAGCCGTTACGTGGCAGGTGGACGCTAGTTAGTTCTATCCGGTTACCTCACGAAAGTGGAATATGTTGGCCAAAATGGGTTTTTGGGGAGCCGGCTGCTTCCCCCACCCATTTGCGTCAATGGGGGTTTTGGGGAGCCAGCTACCGGTTCCTTGAACCGGCCTGCCAGCGGCTAGCTGGTTGCTTCCCCCACCCATTTGCATCAATGGGGGTTTTGGGGAGTCGGCTGCTTCCCCCACCCATTTGCGCCAATGGGGGTTTTGGGGAGCCGACTGCCGGTTCCTTGAACCAGCCTACCGATGGCTGGCCGGCTGCTCCACCCACCCATTTGCGCCAATGTGGGTTTTGGGGAGCCGGTGGCTAGACGGTTGCTTCCCTGGCTCTTCTGTTCAAGCATGGGGGTCAACAGAATGCCCCTCCCAAGACGAGGTTGTATGACCTCGGTGGAAGGAAGCCGACGTTCTAGGGTTGAATGACCCCCCCATGTGTGAGTGGTAAGCCAAGCGAGGCTTCACACTTTTTGAATCATCCATAGTTGGTCATACAATAGAGTCGGGCTTACACTCTTAGTTACCTAACTGAGAGAAGCCGTTAGTGGTATCAGTCGGCTGGCTGTACGGTAGCCACCTCGTGGGTGCCGGTCACTGGGCGACGAGGTGAAGCTGGTTGGCATGCTGAGAGTTGGTGTCGGCATGGTGTCGGCATTCTGTTCTAGCTCGTAGTTGGCCGATTACACGGTGACCACCTTGTGGGAGCCGGCAACCAGGATGTGACGTCAAGGTTTCACGTGTTCGCCTATTCAAAAGTTGTCGATGCAGTGAATGGTCACGTCGTACCTTTGAGACGTGACATTTTGGCCAGCTGTTTATGCGGCTGCTGCCTTGCGGGAGCTGGTAACCGGCTGATGATGTGGACGTCATTTTTTTCAAAGGCTGCGCTTGTTGCAGTGAATGGTCACGTCGTACCTTTGAGACGTGATATTCTGGCCGGCTATTTACGCGGCTGCTACCTTGCTGGAGTCGGCAACTGGCTATGGACATGAATCTTTCACGTGCTTGCTGCAGCTTTCTCAATTTTCGTTCACCTTTTCTAGTTTCCGTGCCACTTTATCGGTTCCCGTGCCATGATCGTACCTTTTCAAAGTTTTCAGGAATGATTTCAACTTTCTCGATTTTTGTGCAACCTATTTTTGAACCGATTGCCGCCTCGGGTTAGCCGGAATCCGGTTGGTGATGTGAATGTTTCACGTGTTTGCTGCAGCTTTCTTGATTTTCGTTCACCATTTTCGGTTTCTATGCAACTTTATCGGTTCCCGTGCCATGACCGTACCTTTTCGAAGTTGTCAGGAATTGTTTCAACTTTCTCAATTTTTGTGCAATCTATTTTTGAACCGGTTGTCACCTCGGGTTAGCCGGAATCTGAGTGCCAAACTTTCTATAAATAGAGGGTGAGGGCGTTTGAGATTTCTTCATCTCTTCCTCTCGATTTCGCTCTTCGCTGGAGCTTTGCTTTTCGATTTTCTTCCATCCTTCATCTTCCTTTCACCACCAATATGCCTTGTACGAAAAACGTCACGGGCCACGTCCGACGACCAGTTCCTGAGGCTGTGCACCAATGGCTCGATCTTTTACCACCGACATTGAAGAACCTACTAGCGAGGGAGCTCGTGTGTCCTGATCGGGCTGAATCTGCCTATCTATCTGTCTTCTTTGAACTTATCGACCACGACTGTGACGCCTCTTAAGCCGAGGCTATGTCCCGGTGGTGGCTGTCGGAACGGCGGCGAGACTCCGGTGCCTCTAGTTCTCATCTACCGGTGGGCGGAGCGGAAGGCGTGGCATTGGCAGAGGCCCCCCTTCAGAGTTTACGGTGCCAAACACACCGTAAGATGATGGTGGACCGGTCACGGCGTCTTGCCGGGACTTCGTCAGTGCCGTTGGACATCCCCGACGACGCGGTGTCGGATGCAGGATCGGCCCGGCTAGCGCTCCCCTAGTACTGTACCCCGACCGGCTCCGAGGAGGCGGCAATCGATGGCGTGGCTCCCCCATTGACGGCCGCCTGGCCGTAAAGACAGTTTTATACGGTAGGCCGGCTAGGTTCGACCGGCTGTCGGAGGTGGAGCAGTTGTTTGCCAGGCAGGGCCTGCTTCCTTTCGTTCGGGACTTCCACCGGGTGGAGACCATCCCCGGTCTGGTGGCCGAGATGTACTCCAACCTGTCGAAGGTGGAGTTGCAACTCCTCCTGGGCCTTCAGTCCGGGCCGGTGGAATTCTCTGACGGACTCCTGTTCGAGGTGCTGGGCCTCCGCTTCACCAGCCTAGACATCTTCTCACCCCTTTCGATCCTTCCCTGGAGCATTGGCGACATCAACGCAGCAGTTGCCGCAGAAGCCGATTTTGATCAACGGGTCATCATGGCCTGGGACCTTAACCTCGTTGCCCACCTTATTTCCTTCATCCTCAACAACACGATCCTCCTGAAGGGAGGACATTGGGATGAAATTAGTGTGGCGACTTACCACACGACTTTTGTGGTGGTATCAGGTTGCCAGGTGAACTGGGCGGCGGCGGTTCGGCCCTAGATGCGCAGTGTGATCATCCCAGGCCGACGGCCTCCAAGCCAGTTGCTGTTTGGGGAGGTGATGGTAGAGCTGGCCAACTTCCTCCGCATTACCGAGGACCGGCTAAACGCCCCCCGCTCCAAACCTGACCCATTACATCGGTCGACCTGGGCCGGTACGAGAGGCTCGCGTCGAAGCGGACCAACTCGTCGTTCGACGGGCAGTCGACCGGGCGCTGGCCCACTGCTTCTGCTTCTGCCGGCAGGTCTTCTTCGGACCCAAACTTCGCTGAGGGCATGCGCGCGGCAGTGGATCGTCTCCATGCTCAGGACGAAGTCCTCATCCAGCTGTTGAGCCGTGATGACCAGTTGATCAACCCGGTGGAGCAGATGGAGCGCCAGGAGGCAGCCCGAGAGCAGTGGAAGCAGGAGCGTCAGAGGTTCGATCCCCGGTGTTTCGAGCCCCGGAGGTTCGAATTCTAGAGGTCTTCTGACAAGGAATAGCTTCATGTACCTGCTTGTACTTAGAATCATAAATAATATCAGTTCAACTTCAATGACATTTTGTGTATAACTATCCCCTTATGAATTTGTGTGGATTAACGAGTGGGATGTCGGGTGATGACACAAAGAAGTCGTTCATACCTTGGTGGCAATCTAGGAGCCGGCTGTCAAGTTTTCTTACCAGATTGCCGGCGGCAGGCCGGCTAGCTACCCGATCCATACGTCTAAGTATGGTTTACGGGGAGCTGGTTGCCAGCGGTGGGCCAGCTAGTTGCCCGATCCCTACGTCTAAGTATCGGTTTCGGGGAGCCGGTTGTAGGGTCTTTTTGTCGGGTGGCTAGCAGTGGGCCGGCTAGTCGCCCGATCCATACGTCTAAGTATGAGTTTCAGGGAGTCAATCGCCGGGTCTTTTCATCGGGTGGCCGGCAGCGGGCTGGCTAGTCACCCAATCCATACGTTTAAGTATGGGTTTCGGGGAGCCGGTCACCGGGTCCTTTCGCCGGATTGCCGACGGTGGGCCGGCTAGTCGCCCGATCCATACATCTAAGTATGGGTTTCGGGGAGCCGGTTGCTAGGTCTTTTTGTCGAGTGGTCGGCAGCAGGCCGACTAGTCGCCCGATCCAAACGTCTAAGTATGGGTTTCGAGGAGCCGATCGCCGGGTCTTTTCGCTGGGTGCCCGACGGTGGGCCAGCTAGTCGCCCAATCCATATGTCTATGTATGGGTTTCAGGGAGCTGGTTGCCGGGTCATTTTTGCCGGATTGCCAACGGTGGGCCGACTGGTTCGTCTGGCGACCCTTCCTTCCCTCGCTTGATGTTTCGCTTGCCGTCGATCCTTGCGATGGTGTGCAACCGTCTGAGTTCAACGAGGAGTGGGGACCTTATTCGTTCCTGCGAGGAGAGGTTAGTGTTGAGGAGTCGACCGTCCCTGGGTATTGGTTGCGGTGGCCAGCTGACATCTCGTCTCGTCTGGGTTGAGGTCCAGGCATCCTGCTGTCTAAGCGGGGCGACGCGCATGGGCGAGGTTTCCTTCTTCCTGCATGGAATAGCCAGTGTTTTGGTGTAGGCTGCGCTGAGTAGTCGACCATCCCTAGGTTTTGGTCGTGGCAGTCGGTTGATTTTCCCGGCAGCCCCATTCTTTTTTCGCACGACATCTTGTCTCATGCGGGTTTTGGTCTAGGTACCTGCAACATGTTGTCTCGCATCTGTAATCTAAGGAATTATCTAAATAATGTCAATCGTATTTAACGAAATATTTCCTATGGATTGTGTACCCAAGAACTTGTGCATTTTTGTGAGTAAGGTGCGAGGTAGTGATACAGAGAGGGCATTCGTACCACGGTAGAAGTGCCGGAGGCTAGCATAAGCCGGTTCATTATGGCGGTTACTGGTTGATGATACCGGACAGCCTACTTTTCCCTCCCCCTATCAGTCAGTATTACCTCTGTGTGAGGTGGTGTCTTAGCTGAATCGTAGGTGGCGGCCTCTGGTACTCTGGGATGGGTATCGCATTGTTGCAACCCTTCGCTCTGTGGGTGTTTGTTCCATCTGGGTCACCATGTTTCTCGAGCAGCTGCTGGTTGGTTTACCCGGCAACTGAGCGTTTCCCCTCTCGTGATGGCGTGTCTGGCGCGGGTCCTCTTTCTAGCGTCCAGCTGTCTAAGCTCGGTGATGTGCATGGGCAGGTCTCCTATGTCCCTGCAAGGAATAGCTATTGTCCTGATGTTGGCGCAGCCAAGGTGCCGACTGTCCCTGTGTAACCACATCTCTTAAGCGGCAGCCGGCAGATTGACCCGACTGGCTTATTAACTTGCACACTCATTCGTACGTTAGTTTCCAATGGTGGGGAAGAAGTGTTGTTTCTTCCCCTTATCCGTGTATAAAAGATGTGTGCAGGTGTTGAGACATTTCCTCGTAGCCCTTCCTCTCATGTCCCACCTCGTTGGTTTTGTAAAACGGTGGGTGCTAAACTTATTCACTGATGTTTTAGGAATAGTGGCACGGAAAAGGTGAGGGGATCTTTCAAGTGGCTATCTGTGAGGGAGTCTGCACAAGGTGGCTGTTCCGATTCAATTGTGCTATCCGAACCTGTAGGGGAATGATTGGTGGCTCACCTCACAACAAAAAGTGACCACTAGACATTCACACAAGTGTGTTTGGAAACGTGGTTCCTTTGTCTAGCAGAAGCGACCCTAAGGCAATCAAGATAGGTCTAGAGGAGAGATATGAAAGCTATCCCTCTGCCCATAGTTATGTTGATTCTTCCTCATGAGTTCACTCTAGGGGCATGGTGATAATGGATAGAATAGTGTGGGTTCCGGAGACTTGGACATCGAAACCCGAGGGTGGAAGCAACTTTCAGTGGGATGCCAAGCCCAATGTTGCTGAGGATGCAACTGCCAGCAAGTCTTCTGTGAGGGATGCCAAGCCCTTTCTTGACGACTTACTTGGGATGTCAAGCCCTAGGACAAGAGAAAAAAGGGAAAAGTGGGTGTCGGCAAATGGGTTCCAGCACCCAGTTGTATTAGCGGACTTTGATGGGTTGCCAAGCCCTGAAGAGAGGGGACACTTGGTCAATCGCGACAAGTCTGGTATAGGACTGCCAACAGCCGGTGGAATCCTAAAATCTACCCTTCACTTACACAGGAGTCCATATGCTTTCAGGACTCAGCAATAAGTAACCTTTTCTTCTCTCTTTTTTTTTTTCTTTTCCTTTTCCTTTTTTTTTGCTCTTTTTTTCTTCTTTTCCGCTTGAAGAAGGATTCTAGCTACTAACTTTTCTTTTTCTTCATTTTTCTCTTTTCTTTTTTTTTTCTTTTTGCAATTCTTTCTCTTTTACAAAATAGAAGATTGAAATTTAAAAACTGAATAAAAGAGTACTACTAGCCCTCCCCACTTGTTGTTGGCAAGTAGAATAACCCGATATTGTCATAGTTGGGTCCAAGGGGAATACCTTACCTAGAGGGAGCCAAAGTTTGTGATCTCCCTCATTGTCGGGTGGCACTCGAGCTAGGTAAAAATGGGTGGTTGGATACTCATTGGAGGGCAAAAGTGATCTCCCACTGATACTTCACAACCACTCGAAATCGGCAAAAACCATGGAGATAAGGACAAACCTGGATTACTCACTCTGTTTTGCATTGATGCCATCAGAGTTAAACAAGTTGGCTGCTTGGGTTTTTGATGTAGAAACCCAGATGTAGTTGGTGTCACTCCTGGGGTCGGTAGTTCATCCCAAAGGTCTAGATAGCACGTCTTGAGCCGGATATGTCGCTTGTTGCTACAAACTGTTCTCACCACCAGCCATGGAGGTGGCTACTAGGTATGTCAGATGCAGCGGATGATGGAAGGCTGGTTGGATGGTGGAGTGGGTAAGTATTGGGGCAACAGGCTGTGGATGAAGGCTGGGTCATTTGCCGGCTTCGTGGAGTTTCTTCCAACGGATGGTGACCCAGATGCTTTGTGGTGGTGAGATGGAGGGGGCACAAGTACTTTCCAGCGGATGGTGACCTGGAAGCCGTGCCAATTTTTGGGGTGACAGTTTTGCTAGCCATGTCGACCCTCTTTCTTCCCAACACCAATGTGGCAGGATGATCGGAAGGAGGGACCTGCCTATCATGCATGCATAGTGTGACCTGTGAGTCATGTGAGGGGATTCACCGAGGAAAGGAGCATACCTGTCCGGAGCTAACCTCTTGGTTAGTTGGTGGAGAGTCAAGCAAAGACGTCGGTGGCCGCCCTGTTTGAAAGTGGCGAGCCGTGATCGAGTACATGATGTGCTTGTCACATATGGCCACGACGAGCTAGCCTCTTGGTCAACTCGTGGGGCATCAGTCTAAGACACCAGTGGCTGGCCTATCTAAAGCTGGCGGCCGTGATTAGCCCCGGTCAGGTACGTGACGTGCTTGTCACGTACGGCCGTGGGGAGCTGGCCTCTCAGTCAGCTGGTGGGGCATCAGTCTGAGACACTAGTGGCCAGCCTGTTTGAAGGCGATGGTCGTGATGAGCCCCGGTCGAGTATGCGACATGCTTGTCACGTTCGGCCGTAGGGAGTTGGCCTCTTAGTCAGCTGGTGGGGCGTCGGTCTGAGACACCGGTGGCCGGCCTATTTTAAGGCGGCGACTGTGATGAGCCCTAGTCGGGTATGCGATGTGCTTGTCATGTACATCCATGGGGAGCTGGCCTCTCAGTCAGCTGGTGGGGCGTTGGTTTGAGACGCTGGTGGCCGGCATGTCTGAAGGCGCTGGTCGTGACGAGCCCCAGTCGGGTACGCGACGTGCTTACCACATATGGCCGCGGGCAGCTGGCCTCTTGGTCAACTGGTAGGGCATCGATCTAAGACACTGGTGGCTGGCCTGTCTGAAGGTGGCAGCCGTGATAAGCCTCGGTCGGGCTGGTGGGGCGTCACTCTGAGACGCTGGTGGCCAGCCTATCTAAAGGAGGTGGCCGTGATGAGCCCTAGTCAGGTACGTGATGTGCTTGTCACGAACGTGCACGGGGAGCTTGCCTCTCGGTCAACTAGTGGGGCATCAGTTTGAGACAGCGGTGGTCGGCCTGTTTGAAGGCAGTGGTCGTGATGAGCCCCGGTAGGGTACGTGACGTGCATGTCACATAAGACCGCGGGGAGATGGTCTCTCGATCAACTGGTGGGGCATCAGTCTAAGACACCGGTGGCTGGCCTGTCTGAAGGCGGTGGCCGTGATGAGCCTCGGTCGCGTTGTTTATGGGTAGAACTTCTTCAACTGTGACAAATTGATTGGACAGAACTCTTCTTGGGTGGCCTTGTCGAAGAGGTAGGTGGCCCCCCCACTGAGGGTCTTGGTGATGACCTATTGTACCCTCTCTGTCATCCGGCTATCACCCGGAAGCCCATGGGTTTCCGCCGGCCCCGCCGATAGATGGACCGAGGTACAGAGAATTGAAAGGTGTTTGTGTGAGTGCATCACTACGTGCGGTTGATGGCTCGTTGAACGGAGTCGCCACCTTATTTTTGGGTAGAAAACAAGGAAAACTGGATGGGAAAGTGTCCTTCCACCATCGAAACGATAAAACCACGGGATTCACGTAAACTCGTGTAACATGAGAGAACTGGATACGGGGCTCAGGGTACT
>JAMKPZ010003094.1:0-23047 GCA_024699675.1 Amphibolis antarctica
ATTTGAACCAGATAAGCGTATATTTGAATTCGTATTCAGATATTTTGAACCTATTTGATTAATATCTGTGTAACTATTTAAACATTTAAATCAATATCCAAATATTATGAATTGGAAAAGAATCTGAATCTCATAAAAACATAATATGAATGTTCAAATCCCTGAATTTGAATGTAGCCATGTAACATTGATATATTACCCTATTTTATTCAAAAGAAAGCAATATCCATCCAAATCAAGGCATTTGAACTCATATATGATTTTTCATATTAAAACGTTATAAATGCAAATATAAATAAAATTATAATGATAAATAGAAATTTTTAAAAAATAACAAATTTTTTAAACATTCAAATTCTAATTAGATAAGGAAACAAGTATGAAATGGATTTTAAAAACAAATACCATATTAACCAAATATGAATGTCAAAATACAATTAAGATCCATTAAATCTTAGATTTGAATAATTTCTTGCTTAATAAATTTGAACCCAAATCGATTTTCAAATATGGAATATCCATATGCAAGTCTGCAGATCTTTTCGACTCCACCATTCAAGCATTTCAAAAAATTCTGAAATAATAACATTCACGGTCCCTAAAATGTTGATTCCTAGTCCTTCTCTAAATACACCTATATTGATAACTTTTGTGACAATTTACCTACACTTCTAAGATTTCATCAAATTTTCTAAAGAAATGGAAGCAACAAACTTAAGTGCAAGAGCAAATCTCAGCTTAAGATGTATCCAAGCATTGTTGATTTGGCAAGCAACAAATCTCAACTTAATGATTATTTGTATACATACAAGTATCTTTCTTCTCAAAATTAACAAGCCCAGCCTCAATTAATTAACACACGAGATAGCACTTGTTACATCATTCATATCATGTTGCTGCTATTCATGTTCAAAACCGTGCTGCCTTGCAGTCCCCTAGATCGAACATCAAACAAGTTTGGCTGTAATTCAAGTTTTTCACCTACTACATCTACTGTAGACCGAACAAAGCTTTAGCATGTACTTGTCGTCTAGGACCACCATCCACATTCAACCCATCATGTCCTGAAGAACATCCCAGACATGCATAACAGCGAAAACTGTTTCTGTTCAAATGTGCCGCTACTGAAGAACGTGGATTTCTAATTACCAACATCAAATTGGTTTGAGTCATCCTTGGAACTGGTTTTGAAGCCATATTGCAGGATATTGAAAGCTCTTGCCATGCAACAAGTTGAATGATGGTTTATGGTTCAATGAATTCAACAATGTGAGCTGATTGGAGCTGATGTAACACTCCTCACACTTGGAAACATTGGCATGATGCACCTACTTTTCTGGCAATTTCAAGTGGATCAGCATCTGAAAAGTTCTGGTAGCGAAGATATTTGTTTTTCATTCACAACTTCTGTTTTTAGTTTTTTCTCTTTGGACGTGGTTTTTTCTTGCTTGGTTTTTTTTTCAACACTGTTTACTTCTGCTCTATGGTTCACCATGGATGAGTTTTCCAGCTTGATGCCAGCTTTGTCTTGCTTGAACCTTTTTACCGTTTTCTCTCTCTCTGCTTTGTTATCCAAAAGAGCATGAACTTCAAGTTTCGCACCACCATTCATCAGGTTTCCAGCTTTCTGGTTCTTCATAATTACCTGACATTGTTCTTGCTTGTTAACATAACCAATTTGCCCACGTTCCTTTGTGTCCATTGAATTCATCTTATTTTTATTTTGATTGAATCCATAGTGCATTTTATTATACTCCTTCCTCTTTTTTGAAATTACATAATCTACTTCTGGGCTGACTGAATTTGAAATCTTAGTTCTCTGACTTTTTTCTTCCTTGTTTCTGCTTTTCGTCAGAGCTTGTTCTTTTCCCTTTGTTGAACTTAACTTCAACTGCTGAAGCTCATTGCTGTTGCCAACCTTTTCCACGTTTGATATGATCACATTTTGCCGCTGCTTGACCCCAGTGCTCAAGACATCAATAACAATTTTTCCAAGAACAAATCTGGATTCCTTTGGGTCCCCTTTTTTCAGCAGCTCATAGTTAATATCATGAGAATCTCTTATGACAGAAGTGGGAGTGATTTCACCATCGAACACATCAAATAGTTTTGTGACATTCCTCCCCATGTTTTTAGAGACGAAGACCTGCAAATGCAACAAAATATATTTCCAAGCATGAGATTGTCAACTTCAAAAAATGGACGCAAATAAAAACGAATCTTACACATACCAAGATTAGCTTATTGTTGTTAATGAACAAGCAGACTATACCATTGCATATATATTTTCATATCAAATTGATTTTTATCATTTCTTGTATTTGGAATGAAATGGTCACTTGTGCTAAAAGGATTACCAAGGAAATTTTACAAGTCTTAAAAGGTAGGTTACCAGCCAAAGAGAGTTGACGGTAGAATAAAAAATGTACAAAACACAAGCAAAGAAAAGAAAGAATATCATAAAACCTATCATAAATGAAGAAATGAGGAAAATTTAGAGAAGTATAAGTTAACAAAAAGGAATGCTAAGAAAATTGTTAGTGATGATAAAATTAAGCTTATAAGGAATTATATAATAATTTGAACACAAAATAAGGAGAAAATAAAATAGATAAATTTGTTGTTAGAAAAAGAAAATTTAGAGATTCGAGTCAAAGCATATTATCAGAGTTTTAGTAAAAACGGGAAATGAAATAAAAGATATATGATGTGGGTATTTTAGTGAACTTTAAAATGAATCTACCATAGGAAACTCTTACATGCAAAATTTGCATAGCAACACAATGTATATAAATTATGGTAATCTAAAAAAATTAATAGTTTAGAGGTAAAAAAGCTATTAAGAAAATAATTGGACCAAATGGTCCTATTGAAGTATAGGTGTATAGCTAACTAAAATTTTTAATATAATTTTGAAGACAAAGAAGATGTCAAATGAATGAAGAAAGAGTTCTTTAACACATATATAAGCAAAAGGAGGCATACAGAATTGTAAGATTTATTGTGTTATTAAATTAACAAGTTACCCTATGAAATTATGGAAAAGGGTAATTAAGCAAAAACTAAGATATGTAATTAAAATCACTGAAAATCAAAGTGTTTATTCCAAGTAGGTTAACAATAGAAGCTATTTATTTGCATAGACAACAGGTAGAAAATTTTAAAGTTAAAAAAGGCATACATCTGGTTTTCGTTGATTTAAAAAAACCTTATAATAAAGTACCTAAAACCATATTTTTGGGTTTTAGAAAGAAAAGGAATAGCTATTAGATATAGTGATATTATAAAAGACATGTATGAAAAAACAATCATTAGTATTAAAACTATATGAGAAGAAACTAATTAATTTTCAATAAATGTACGGTTATACCAAGGGGCCTCTTTAAGTCTATATCTATTCATCTTGGTTATAAATAAAATAACTAAAACAATTTAAAGAGAGTTACCATGGAATGTATGCTATTTGCATATGAAAATTTTAATTAATGAAAATAAGTTATGAATTAGTTCTAAATTACAATCATAGAAAGATACTTTACAGTCTAAGTAGGTCAAAAACTAAATATATTAAATATAAGTTCGATAAAAATAAGAATACCAATGGAAGTATACCCTTAATTGATTGTAAGATTCATAAAAGTAAGATGTTTAAATACTTAAATTTATGATAAGTAACAACAATGAAATTATAAAAAATATCATTCATAAAATTAAATTCAAATCGATAAACAACAACCTTAGCCAAAATCCCACTACATGAGGTTAGCCACATGAATATTTTTCTTCGAGCACTTCTATTTAAGATCAAATATTCAGTTAAATTACATAAATTTAAATATTTTTTACAATTCTTAACCAACTAGTTTAAGTTTACCTCTACTTCTTGTAATTTCATCTGCTAATTAATTCTCCTCTCTTGACAAGTGCATTCCTTAGTCACTTAAGGATAAGACCAAACCACCTAAGCTAATTTGCTTTTATCTTCAATAGGTGCAACTAATCTATTCCTAATAAAATCGATTTTTCCACATATTGCTCATAATATTACGATGCATCCATCTAAGCATATATATCACAATAACACTAACTTTTGCATATGTTTATGCTTTACTACCCAACATTTTGAATGATAAAGTATAGCTAGGCTAATAACAATTTTGCAGAATTAAATAAAATAAACAAAGTGGAGAAATGCTTCTATAGTGTTATGTAATCGAAGGATGCCCATAAATTTAAAAGAAATATTCTATAAAGTTATTATTCACCCAATTATACTTTATTGCTTGAAATGTTAAGCAGTAAAGCACGACCCATAAGCAAAAAGATAGTATTGCTAAGATTCATATGCGTAGATGAGTGATAATACTACAAGAGATAAGATAAAAAAATCATTTTATTAAAAATAAAACAAGAGTTACCCCAATTGAATATAAAAGAAAATCAACCTAGTTGATTTGATCATATATCCTCGACAAAACCAAAGAATGCACCAATTACGAGAGAATAATTAATATAGAAAAACTAAAAGGAGTAGAGAAAGATCTAAAACTACTTGATTAGAAATTATGAGAAAAAATTTAAACTTATGCAATTAAATTGAAGATTTTACCATAAAAATAAATAGAAAAAACGGTTCATGTAGCCAATCTTATGTCGCTAATCACAATTTATGGCTCGCATTGTTGTTGTATATAATTGTTAGAAGTAAGTACTAGGATTTCTATTGTAAGTGAGTTTAGTCTTACATTGATTAAAATTATCTTGTATGAGTCTTATAGGCTCTATATAAAGAGATCTTTGTTAGTGAATACACAATACACATCTATCTTCCAACAATATCTTCTTCTTCTTATTTCTCCACATGATATCAAAGCTTAGGTTTTAAGAGTCACATTTAGAAAAACCTTAGGTGGGAGGAGGGTATCTAGTTGTGTCTCCCTCCTCCCCCCACATCGAAACCCTAGGCCCATCCATCAGATACCTACTTTCTTAGTTTGTCGCAGTCGCACAGGTGTTCCTCTTTCATCGTCTCTTCTCCTACAAAGCTTCCCGTGGATCTTCTCTTCCATGCACCACCTTCTTCCCTCCCTTACCTCCTTATTCACACGAGTGTCTCTTTCCCAACATGATGTCACTATGATCCAACTGTTCTTCCTATCCATAGCTGTCTTCAGGGTATATGGGCCAACCTAGTTTGGCCTCGCCATTGTAGTTTTGTCCACTGGTCACAATCCCAGTTTTAGCCGCTCGTCATCGTTGCAATTTCGATCGTTTTCCATCATCGCACTCTCAACCACTCTTTGTTTGTACGCTATTCTCTCATCGTCGTCATCGTTAAACCCATTAGGTTGTAGATGATTGGGTGCAAACAAGGAAAGGGGGGAGGAAAGAAAAAGATGAGGAGAAAGGGAAAAAAAAGGGAGGAAGAAGAAGAGAAAAGAAAAAAAAAAGGAGAGAGGAGAAGGTGTTGTGGAGCACATGCAAGTAAAAAAAAGGGGAGAGAGGAGAGAAAGGGTAGTATTGTAAAAAAAAAGTAAAAAAATGGTGGAAGTAAAAAAAATTATAAAAAGGAGAAAAAAGACAGAAAAATGCTTAATATTCTATTATCTATCATGCAATATACTCTTTTAAGGTTTATGGATACCTTACATTAAAAATTCATACTCTTTTTTAGAGTTTATGGAATACCTCATCTTAAAAATTCACAATATTGTAGGATTTGTGCTTTTATTAACAATCCACATCAAATCTCTTCTATTGAATGATTGAAAAAAATTGTATTTTTAAAAGCATATGTATAAGTCTCTTAGTATTTTTCTTACACAATATTGCTACTACTTTTAAATTTCTATCTATTATATATCTCTTTCATTTATCTTATTATATATGAGTCTATTATAAGTTGGATGCTCTAACTTGAAGGAGAGTGTTAGAGTTTAAGTATTAGGATTTCTATCATAAGCGAGTTAAGTATTAGGATTTCTATCATAAGCAAGTTTAGTCTCACATTAGTTAAAGTTATATTGTATGAGTCTTGTAGCCTCTATATAAAGAGATCTTATCTTTACTAGTGAATACACAATACACATCTATCTTCCACCAATATCTTCTTCTTCTTATTTCTCCACAATAATAAAAGACAAAAAGAAAACATTATGCAATCATAACAAAGAAATTAGATTCAATGAATGCAGATGGTAACCATGGTCTTACCAATGCAGAGAGAGAAGGTACTTCAAATCTTTCAATGGCTTTCGCCAAATCATTTGGATATACCAAACAGTTTATAGTTGATTTTATGAGAGTCACAAACTGTGAAACATCTTCCATAATTAACTCATCTGACTTTATCCCTGAAAAACCTGAAATTTCAGGAACAAAATGAAAGAAATATTCTGCGTTATCTTTTGCAGATCTCAGTGCTGTGGTAATATTTCCATGATAAAGAATGGAGGAGAAAGTCCACAGGGTAAGGGCATCTTGAGGACATTGTAGTAATGCCAAGTGAAATGCTAGCAGACCAAGCCTGTTTAGAAGAAAATATCACCCATTAATGTCTAGTTTCAGCATCAGAAGAGCATAATGCTTATCTTGCAGTGTTGAAAGTTCTATTTGCATTAGTTACCAAAATTAAATTTGTTAAGGTAACTTGCACTAAGATTCATTACCATTATTTGTTTACAGTGACTAAAGTTCAATAAATATTTGTATTCTAGAACATAATGTAGCTTCTAATAACTACGACAATAATCACTGCTTTGACCTCACTATGTGAGGTGGTAACATAAATCCTACTGGCCCCTCCATTTATTCCTATCTGTAACTAAATCTTCTATTAAATCATGTAATTTTAAATATTCTTTTACTATTTTTAGCCAAGTAATTGCCAGTACCACATAGTGGGATAAAGGCATTAATTATTAAAGTTGTTATTGCAGTCTAGCCAAGTAATTTTTGTCTCACTACATTAAATTTCACCTCTACTGATTAATTCTTCTTATGTTACAAGTTTATTTATAAGTTTTCAATGGATATGACCAAACTATACAAGAAGATTTTCTTTAATTTTATTGTCAATTGGTACAACCCCAACTGAATTTCAAATAAAATCATTTTTTAACTTATATCTTATTATATTAACACTCATCCGTCTTCACATATGCATCTCTTCCTGGAGACAATATTGGCTAATCTTCCCCTAAAGCTTAAAATCTTGGACTGCAAACCCAACAATTTTCCATAAAAAAATATCACACAAACATCGCCAATCACACTGCTCAGGGCTTTGTTATAGCGAATCCCAAGTACCTCATTATGATATGAGTTATGCCTAACAAATCAAATCAACCGTTTGGCATACCTAACTGTTGTGAAGTGAGAATCATTGGCTTTTGCTTGTCCATACAGCCAGTGAGATTCATCATTCATGCTCTCTTGTTGCTACTAGTCCTACACCCACTAGTGCTACCTATATGATGGAGTTCGTGTCTATTAAATGCTTATTGCAATCATCTACTGATGTGTTAAGTTATTTCTTCTCCTTGATTTAGTTGTATAAAAGTTTATTACAAGGTTGCATCATAGAAGGTCCAGCGTGGGGGAGAATTAGAATAAATGAATATTTGTTTGAATCTTAATAAGGTAACTTTAGGTGAAATAATTGGCTTCTTATAGGAAAAATAATAATCCTCTGATATATAAGACATTGCACTCTTTCACATTACGGCAATAATATCTATCCATTCTCTACAATGTGAAATTTATTTTTGTCTTTTCTATTACCTTGTTTTCCATTCGTCCTACAATTATCTTCACATCCTTGTTCTTGAAATTTTCCTCGATTGTTCTATTTGAATCATTAGAATTGCCTTATCACTTGAAAAAAGGAATTTGGACCAAGAATGCAACACAATATCAATACTACTCCAATCCTATGAACTTGTTTTAGCAAGAGCACATCATTAAGTATTGTACATCATGCCAAAAAAATAGTATGCATAGAATGGTAATGACACAACAGTTAGGCTAAAAAGGGGAGCATCATTCGTGGGTATGAATTATCAATAAATGTGAACCATAATTAAAGGTGTCATTAAAGCAAGAAAGATTCTACATGATGCTTCAGACACGAGATTTCATATATTGCCATAAGAACCATATGCCATACGTTGTAGATTTGTACATGTTGTAGAGAGTTCATGGACAAGAGGTCGTTAGGCTTTGATACCATGATGGTTGAGTAAGAGGAAATAAAGTGGAAGATTGAATATATTGCATTAAACCTCTATGACTACGTTTGTTTGTGCATTTTCGTATTATATAACTACATTTTTCACTATACGTTATAACGTTCTACAGTACATTTACAAAATAATTTTTATGTTTTTTACTATTTATTTGATTTGACTTTTTTCCATAAGTAAAAAAAAAAACACGAGGGAAAACCCTCTCGCTACGACCAAAACCCCATTCGTGTACAGTTCAAGCGGAACTTCCTTTGGTGGATGCACGTAGCGAATGCAAAATTTCCTCTAGTTTGAGTGGAACTTCATCTGGTAAATACTAGGACGGACGGATTTTCCTCTGACTTGGGAGGAACTTTCTCTAATAGATACACGTGATAGATGGAATTTCTTCTGACTTGGGCGAAACTTCCTCTGGTGGATACTGAGATGAACGAAATTTCCTCTAAATTAGGCGGAACGTTCGCAAGAGGAGGAAGGATTTCTATTGTAATGACGGAATTTCCTCTGGTAATGACAGAACTTCCGTTATTTATTTATTATTTTTTATAAAAAAATACAATCATTACATTTTTATCGTAAATCGTGTATTTTATCGTAACCTATGAAACACAACTCACCCCACCTAAACACTCTCACAGACGAACCCTATATATAGAGGCAACATAACAAATATAAAATTACTTAATCTATATAGAACTAAACCCACTTAAAACATAAACCCTAATACACATTGACTCTCCTGCTCATTTGCATATGAAATCTCATCTGCATATTGACCCATGTGGTGCTAACACATACCATATGGTTTCTTATGGCATAATATATGAAATCTCATCTACATATCGACACAAAAGAGAGGTTGTAGAGAAAAGTCAATATGTATTAGGGTTTATGTTGTAAATAAGCATAAGTTTAGTCCGATATGGGTTGTCATTTTGTATCTGCTATGTTGTCTCTATATATAAAAGCTAATGTTTTGATAATTCAATATATTCAATCCTCCACCAATTTCCTCTTGTTCAACACATGTAATTTTATATATTATGAAACATTTCATAAATTTTCTCTTAAAAAGTTAAAGAGAAAACTGATGTAAGTTCATGGTTGTAAAATCTGACAGTACATGATCTTTTCCAATTGGAACCAACATGCTTAATTCAGCAACATTTTCTATAGCAACTAGAAATCCCTTACACTAATATAAAGTTATAGAAATTTTCATGGAGGTTACAAACAGGATTTATTTTCGCTCATTAATTTGAGAAGTCACCATTAGCTGCAATAAATTTCTTCTTAACCAGTTTTTGGAATTTCTACCTTCTTGCTAGGACAGACAAGACATCAAAAGCACCAGAATATTAACCATGTAAAATTTAGCAGATACAATACTAGTTGAACAAAAATAATTTTGCCAGACATCATAAATTTACCAAAGTCTGCAATCAGAAGGGCAATCTGCAGAAAGTATCATGTCCATACGGGAAAGTAGTGCCTGCAACAAAGTTCATAGAACCAGGACTTAACCAAAACTTTAACATTGGGATACAACTGACTCAATCAGTTAAAACATAACAAGAAGCAGATTAGGATTATCAATTTCAGTGCATCTCCAAATGAATAAAGAGAATAATTGTTCCTGACACTTTGGCTAAAGATGTCGCTTTTAGACATGGCCTTGTTTGTTTCAGCATTTTTCTCATGCAATGTACTTCATAAATGGTGTATTCATTAATTTTGTGGCATCAGCACTTTTTGCAACTACATATACCAGCATTTTCAAAAAAATTAGGGATCAAGTAGATTATTTCACGTGGCATTTTTAACCTTTTGAAAAGCTTCAAAAATCAGCACTAAAAAAAGTTCAAGTACGAAAGAAAACCTTAGTTTCAGCTTTTGACATAAAAAAATTTATGACAAAAAAGGCTAAAAATGCTGAAGCAAACAAGGCATAACCCAGTTTTTTCAGAGCTTTTGCATGCAATATGTTTCACAAGCAATTTTTCTGCATTCATTACTAGCATGTTGTGTCAGCTTATCCCAGCATGTCTTGAAAAGCTGGATCCTGTAGATTATTTTGTGCAGTGTTTTAGCTAGTTTGGAAGCTTCACCAATGCATTCTTTGAACTTATACTCATTTATTAAACAATTTTAGATAACAAGTATAACTAAAGTATAAGTTACCATATCTGAGTTTCTTCTACCAGATTACTTGAAAAATGACGATAAAACAGTAATTATTTAGACAGTATAAAAACGGAGTTTCAGCCTAAATACTGGTTTTTCTGTTAGCATAAAATCAAAATAGCTAAGAATATAAACTTAGTAATTTCACTAAAAATTATATTTCAATCATCTTTGCATCATCAAAATCAACCAAGGTTCTAACACTCCCCATTGTTGAAACAATCTGATTACTCTCTCACTTCTGAATGTCATCAATGCCATCTTCACCTTTCTTGAGTCTATTGCATAGAGATCCGCCTCCCAAACTCTCATAAAGTTCACCCTTCTTCTATAAAGAGACGATCAACAACAAGCTAACAAAGATGGCATAAACTATTTTCAAGGACCTTAACAAGCCCAAGTGTTCATCTGTTACTGATGATTCAACGTGTTGTGGCCTCTCCAATTAATCGAAGGCAATTTGACACCTACATTTTCTTGACACCGACTCTACAATGGGCTCATCGAGTTGTTAACAAGTCCTCTCCCATATCCAACTTTAACGATCAACTCCACCATCCTTTTCACCGCCTGCACCCATTAGGGTTGTAAATGGAAGGTTGCAGATAGGAAGAGAGGAGAAAGAAGAAGAGGTGGAGGAAAGAAAAGGAAAAAAAGTGAGGGAAAGAGAAAAAAAGGAGAAAAGAAAAAAAGAAGATGCAAAAGAATCATAAAGAAAGGCAAGACATGTGAGGATAGTAAAAAAATGGTGGAATACCAAGAAATAAAATAAAGACAGAAAAATGTTTATTACTCTATTATTAATAATCCAACTAATTACTTTTCTTATATATTGTTCTCATATGAGTGTCAACGTTGTAGCAGTATTACTTCATTAGTTTGTGTTTTGTTCTATACAAAATTTAGAATTTGTGAAATACCTGAAGTTAAAAATTCACATTAAATTTTTTCATTAAATGATTGATAATAATTGTATTTGTATAAGTTTTTTAGTATATACATGTGTTCCTATGTTGGCTAAGTCTAATGATGTCGACAACAGAATAGTATGTACACTTATTATTGTATGGTCAACTAGGGTTCGATCATTTGTGTTGCTTGCACATTACTACTACTCGTCCATCTATTTGTATCTCCTTTGTTTATTTTATTATTTTGTTCATGTATGAGTATACTACAAGTTGGATACTCCAACTTAAAGGGAAGTATTAAAGCCTAAATATATTTTAGGATTTATATTGTAAGTTGGTTTAGTTTCACATGAATTAAGTTATTTCATTGTCTTCCACCTATCTTCCTCTTGTTCAACATTAAATATACTTCTTAGCAACAATTTTAACTTTAACTAACTAGTCTTAGATGTGTATTATTGATTACTTTAGCTTGTCCTAAAATGTTGAACCAAAATTTGTAATTTTGACTCATTTTAGGGACTTTTATGATTTTATCAAACTTCTACCAAAATTTCCATTGAAGTCAACATGTTTTCTTTTTCATCAAATTGAAATCTAACACAAAGTTAAAATTGAATACCTTGTACCAAACAATCCAAAGACAAATAGTTTAATCAAGGATGATCATTCAGTGATATCTTAAACCCTACCCTAATATCAAGTTAAGAAGTGGATAACAAAATGATAATATTGCATGATATAGTAGAATGCAAACTCCCATACATGGGAGTGTGTAAACCTATAAGTAATCCACTTAACCTAGAAGTTACTCATTAAAGGCAAGGATTTATTTATTCTAACAACAAGCAATGGAGAAAGTATCATGTACGATAACAATAAAGGGAAAAGGAGCAATAGAGGCTTGCCGTTAGCATTGTTGAAGTTTCACCACCTGTAATCTTAGCTTGTTGCAGTAGATAGAGATCCTAATAGTGAAAATCAAAGAATATCAAGATTGGAAAGCAGAAGTGAAACTAAACGAGTAATCAAATATGTAATGTAATGGTAATAATGTAATATTATTAGTAATTAATATTGAAACTCAATTAATTGCACTCACATGTAAAGGAAACAGAATCTCAAGAAGTTTAAATTTCTGAAGCAAATTTATAGAAGAAGCAGCCGCTCCATATGCCAGCATATAATTCATTTCCAACATCAGCCTAGCCTAATATAGAAAAGTTAACTTTAGAAGTAGAGAAGCAATGATGGAAAAGGATATGAAACTATGAAAGAGTATTGATTTCCATGTACCTTTGGCAGAGTTTTTACAGAGGATGAAAGATCTAACATGGCTGCCTTGGTTTCCTTTGAAAATTTTAAACCTAGACGAGCTGCAATTCTTATCCCACGTAGAATTCTTGCTGAAAGCAGACATTATTAATCCGTTTCTGAATAATGACATGCTTGAAGCATCTTAGGATATTAGTAGAAATCAGATTAAAATTTTGCCCTACCACAGTCCTCTTTAAATGACAATTGTGCAGGAATTACAGTTCGCACCTGACAGAAGATAAAAATGGAAATATTTAATGTCACCTATCAAATTCACGGATAATGATATTTATTAAAATATAGGGAAATATAAAGCCATATGTTCTTGTTAAAATATAAAGATGCAAAGTACCTTGCGTGCCTTTATGTCCTTCATCCCATTAACATAATCATAGATTGTGTTAGTGCATGGATCATATAACAAACTGAAAGGCACAAGAATAACAATCAAATGATTTTATAAAATATGAACATAAGAGAAAACGCAAATGGAAAAATAGAAATTGCAATCCTCTTTTTCCAAAGAAACGTGGGATGTTTCTCTTCTATTGTGTTAATAACATACAATCATCTTTTAAATAAAAAACAAGAAGATGAACAAAAGATGTCCAAACAAAGCATTCCAAGACTGATCCCATGAAGGTTGTGGATAAATAAGAAGAAGAAGAGATTGGATTAAATTGTATGTCATTAACAAAGATAAGGCCTCTTTATATAAAGACTACAAAACTCATACAAGATAACATTAACTAATGTGGAACTAAACTCACTTATAATAGAAACCCTAATACTAACTCTAACACTCCCTCTCAAGTTGGAACATCCAATTTGTAATTAAGGGTGCATTTAGGGAGAGGCTCAGTCAATTCCAAGAGTTAGATAGATCTGAAGCTAGAGCCAATTTCATGAATGAAGTTGAAACTGCATAATAATTAAGGTGATAAAAATTTATACGTAGGGATCTGTACAGTAATAATAACATTGTGAATGATTTTAAAAATTGAACAAAACTACTCATGAACAATACCTAACTCATACATAATAAAATAAACAAAGGAAATATATAATAGACAGAAATTTAAAGTAGTAGTAGCAATATTGTGTAAGCAAAATACTAAGAAACTTACACATGCTTTTACAAATATAATTTTTATCAATCATCCAATAAAAAAGATTTAATGTGAATTGTTAATGTAAGGTGTTCCACAAACCTCAAAGTAATATGGATTTTTAACATAAAGTATTCACAAACCCTAAAAAGGAGTATAAATTTTTAAGTGGTATCCATAAATCCCAAGAGAAAGAATAGATTTTTAATACAAAGTATACATAAACCCCAAAAAAGAGTACAAGATGATAGATAATAGAATATTAAACATTTTTGTCTATTTTTTTCCTTTTCATAATTTTTTTGATATTTTTGCTTTTTTTACTTTCACCATTTTTTACTTTTTTTGCTCTTCTCCCATTCTCTCTCTTTGTTCTTTTTTCTCTCTTATTCTTCTCCCCCTTTCTTTCCCTTTTTTTCTTTATTCTCCCCATCTTCTTCTTTCCTCCCCCATCTACAACCAACCGTCAACCCTAATAGGTTCAGCAACAACAACAATGGGAGAATAACAAGAGAACAAAGAAGAACAACCAAGAGTGCAACAGCAACAAGCAACCAAAACCATGACGACAACAAACAACCAAAAATGACTACCACGACTGCAAAACTAGCAATGACAACGACAGTTGATCAGGACCATTATATCCAACAAATTATGGTAAGGCCAAACTAGAGAGTGGCCATATCACAAGGACATCACGCATGGGGAGAAGGTACTATAGAAGAGGAACACTTGCATGACTGTGTAGCAAACAAATAGAGAAAGAGGCAACTAAGGGATGGGGTCAATCTGGAGGGGAGAAGGGTGACAGTCAAATACCCTCCTCTTACCTAGGATTTGTTTCTAAATAGGACTTTCAAAACCTAAATTCTAATATCATGTTGAGAAATAAGAAAAGAAGAAGAGATTGGTGGAAGATTAGATCATATTTCACTAACAAAGATAAGGCCTCTTTATATAGAGGCTACAAGACTCATATAAGATTAACATTAACCAATATGGGACTAAACCCACTTACAATAGAAACCTAATACTAACTCTAACAAAGGTGATTACAACTATATTCAACCCAGGACATTAAATTCTGAAATAAGCTGGTAGTGAAAGTTTCCAAAAGGCTTATCCACCACCAGTCCAACGTCCACCCAAATTTCCAATTGCCATGCTGATTTTCAGCTCCCTTTTCCAACCCCTCCTCCCATGTTGCGTCCGTCACCATGATGATGTATGCATAACAATACAAAAGCTTTCTCCACCTACGCAATGTTCTATATCCTTTGGGGACGGTTTTCAAAAACTTAGTTTCAATCATGGCCGGCCAATGCTGTTTCAAGTTCTCTCCAAGTGTAACAGCCTTGCATATGCTTTTTAGTTCAATGAAAGACTCACCAAAGCTTTGAATGTAGAAACATCACCTACACGAATTTCCAAGTGAAATTTCAAGAGAAGCTAAAGTAATCAAAAATGCACATTCAGAAACAATCAGAATAATTTTCTAGCATTTATGAAATTAAAAACACATTATACTACCTATTTAAAGTATTCGAATACAATAAAAGCACATTATACCATCAAAGAAAATAATATTCATGTATGTACAAAAGCATGATATATACAAAACTATAAATATAATATAAAATTATAGCCATGGCACATAACATACATTCATTTTCTATTAATCATTATTGAAAATTACGAAATTATTTTAAAATCCATAAAAAATTCCTATAAAATGTTGTTTATAGCATTCTATCGTTTGATCTCTATAAAAACATCATTTACACAAATAAACTATCTGATATCTACATAAAAATCACCTAAAATAAAATAAAAAACTTGAAATCTACGGAACATGAAAAACATGGCAAAAAAATTTAGATCTGAGCCTTACAGCTTCAATTAGATCTAATTATACATGGTAATATACATGGTTCATAAATTATACAAGAAGACTTAGATCTAATTAAATATATTCTGAAATGCGAGAAAATTGGTAAAAAACTTAGATCTGTTCATTTACTTTTGAGATCTACAAAACATCATCAATTACACATGGCTTTAGAAGTAGATACCACCTATAAATATTACGGAAAATAAGTAAAAAATGTAAAACTTAGATCTACGCATTTAATCTTGAAATCTACACAAAAACATCATTTGTGAGAGTTATAACAAGTAAACATATCTAAAAATTGGGATCCTTTTGTAAGCCTGCAACAATGACGAGTGACGGCTTTCTTGTGGCAGCACTGACTTTCTAAATGCTACAATCAGCAGTCAGTGACTGGAGAAGACTTTCCAACACGTATCAAAGTTTGACACATTGCTAACAAGCCAAATCCTCATACAAGGAAGGAAAAGATGATGCCCTTCAAAGCAAAAGGAAGTTTCATAACCTTAAAAGGTAAGCAGAAAGCAAAATTACCTATTAATTGTGAAATCACGTTGCATACAGTTTCTCCAGCGAACAAGGTCTTCTACATTGCATTCAATTTTTGTTTGAGAACAATGAGTTGTTAACCTTTCTTTGGCATTCTCACCCGTTGTTTTAAAGCTAGATACCTTGCAATGCAAAAATACGAAAATTGCAAACAGAAGAGTTTGAGGATCAATTAATTTGAAGGCATTTATATGTTGTGATATGCACTGACAAACCTCAACACGGGAATCCTTAAAATATACAAGACAGATAGGAAATCGACGGCCAATTATTGATGAGCGATAGAAAAGGTTCCTGATCTGTAAAAGAAATTACCATGACATCAGGTAAATTCTGCATTGCAGTTTCTGATAGCCCAAAAACTAAAAATGATAGAAACCTTTCTGAGGTCTCCAGTAGTAACAACATCAAAATCCTTTGGTTTCTTATGAAGAAGCAAATCTCTAACACAACCACCAACAAGATAAGCCCCAAATCCTATAAATATCATTGACAAACAAAAGTTAGTTTGGTGGGATTACAAAATATTAACTTAAATGTATGAAAACATCCTATTATTGCTACTTTTCTAACAAGGAATAATGGATTCTATGATTACAAGAGTATGAACTTGCATGGTACCCTTGGAAAAGAGAAACGATTTATAAGATATTTATTTTTCATGATGGAAGTTTATAGTTGAAGGTTTTGGTTGGAAGTTCATGAATTGAGATCCTTTTTGAGCACTAAAGAATCTAAGCAACGATGGAAGAACTAGGTAAAAAATGCAAGGGCAACACCTTGATACAAACAGACCACACAACCACAGCCTAAAGGTGCACCATAAGGTGAGGCCACTGTTGGTGGCTTCATCAGAGCATAAAGAACCATCTCCACCACTCGTCCATTAGATCAACTGCTCTATAACCCATTCCAAACCACCATAAAAAGGAAGGACTAGCCTTTAAAGATTCTTTCATTACCATCTAGTCACCAACTTGTCAATGGGATGAGGGTTTAAGTCTATTTCTTGCATCCTCACAGTGAGGAACCTAGACCCAAACCTCCCAAGCACTAAAAAGTGAAGGAGAATGTGGCACACCTGTTACTAACCGAATAGTTTCATATTGCTTGAGAAAAAAGATGATTTAGGGTTGTATAACCACAAGTGAGTGTTTCGTGTTACAAGTACCTTACCACTTGAGCACTTTCCTATTGTAAAAAATGAGAAGCCTCTAGTGATCATCTATGGGCTATGATCATGAGCTAAAAGACAGGCCAAGAAGGACTGAGATGTGACATAATCCAAAAGATCACAGATTACTCGCAAAACTAGGTTCCTGACATTCAACTTTTATATCAATGATGGCAATAGCACCTCATTCTAGTCTAATCAATGGCTTCATGATAAACCCTTGTTTGAGGAAATTAAAAGTCCATTTGCATTGGTAAGAAATCCTTAGTGTACCTTTTAGGGGGGTTTGTGTCTAACGGAAATCCAAAAACAAAAAAAGATTCTATCAAGTTTGGTATTTTCTTGCATTAGGTGGCAAACAGAAATTTAAATTTCCTGATTTTTGTCTAACAAGTCCAACATAAAAGGTTTGGAATTTCCAACCCTCCCTCTTGAGAAAAGGGGAAATCCCTTCACCCGTCGAAGCCACATCTCCTCTTTGTCATCGGCACCCATTGTCCACCCCTCAAAGTTGCTCACCTACATCCGCCCCTTCCCTTGTCAGGTGTCACCCACCCACGTCCGCCTCTTCCCCTATCATCTACCCCTCTTCGTTGGTCACCCATGTCTACCCCTTTTGCGTCATCTACCCCTCTTTGCCACCCACTTGTGTCTCCTCTTCATCGTATGCACCAATTGTTCATTGTTTTCCGCTGATGAATAATAGGAAAGGAGAGCAAGCTCCAACAACTCTTTTTACATCCTCCTCCACCATTTTCGACGACCAATGATGGCGCTCATGCACGATCGTCCGTCAACAGCAACCCTGTTTTTGAGTTGCTTGCCTACAAAGAAGAAAGAGGGGACGACAGTGTTTTTTTGAGATTTTCAATTTTTTTCGTTTTTTTAGTTATTTTTGTAAGTTAACATTGATTAAAATTTTAGTTATGAAAAAAAAAAAATTATTGAATTAGGAATATTTGTCTAAGAATAATGTAATTTGGTTTATGTGGATAACCACATTAAGACATAGAAGCAAATGTACAAAAATTATTATACTACAATTACAAGTTCTGTTATGTAAGAATTTTGTTATATTAACATATTTATAAAAATTTAATTTATGTTCACGCTATCTATTGGGCACTAATGCCCTCTATTTTTGATTTCCATCTACACTTTCTGTCAAGCAATAACATCTCCTATTTTTTGATTTCTGTCTACACTTTCCATTTCCATTTCCAATTTTCCTTTCCGTATGAACTTTCCATTTCCATTTCCACATTTTTGTTTGGCACTAATGGACCATTAGTGACAACATTCAGAGATCATGGTGAATGCTCTTAGAATCTTATCTTGAGGCATAACCTAAAAGATGATGAGCTAAAAGTGACCTGGCTCTACATGGCTTGTCCAATAACTTCCCCTCAAGGAATAGGCAGGATAAAATGATCTGGATGTTGTAGAATTCAGGTTCTTTTTCGGTGAGAAGTTGCCATAACTTGCTTTTGCAACAATGGGAAGAACTTGGCAATTGGAGTTTCACTTGTCTAGCCTGGAAGGCTACATTTCCATTTAAGGTTTGATGTTTCATTTGGCTTCTACTGTGTGTTAGGATACTAACAAGGACCTACAGAGGCAGGTGGATTGAGAATTCTGAAACAGCTTGATTCTGCTGTAGTGCATTAGAGAAGAACATTCCACACCTTTTTTCAGCTATGTTGAGTCAACCAGTCAAGCATTCCTGGACTCAATTTCTCAATCCTGTCATCAAACTAGATTTGATTGACAATGACTGGTAGGATTTAGTTGACAATCTGCCAAAACTAACTAAAGGAAAATCTACCCAAGCCAAGCAGAGAATCAGACTGCTTTTCATGCTGGGAATTGGTCAATGTGACTGCATAAAAATTCAGTGTTTTTGATCAAGAAACTGCATCCATGGAGGATACATGGATAAGGGACAATTCTTTTTCTGGTTTTCTTTTCTTAATTTTTAATTTCTTCTTTTTTGGAAATATTATCTTCTTGATAGGTCTCCTAAGTCCATGGATGTATCTTATTAGTTTAACAAGATTCACCATTTTACTCTTTGAAAAAATTCTGGTTGATCTAATCTGATAAGATTCCACCTTATCATTATTGAGCAAATCCAAAAGACACTGCAAAAAATGTGAATGAGAAATGACTGCTACATGTAAGTTGATTTAACAAAAGCTAATCAGATGATCTGAAGCTAGATTTTGTTGGATGCCTAAGAGATGGCAAGTTGGATTAAAAATCAGAGATTTCAGTGCTAAGAAGCATCTATTGGAAATTATCCAACACGTGTGCTGCTGGCATTATCCCAGTGGCATATTTGGTTTTCTTGTAACTAGCTTTTGTTCAACAATAAGCACAGTGGTTGTGGAGCCCATTTTCTACATTTTTTTTAGCAATGGAGTCGTTGAAAATTACTAGGAATCTCCAATTTCTTGAGGCAAAGAGCTTGGAGAGATAGCAATCAAGGATGGTATATTTACTTTATGGTATTTCTATTAAATATATCTCCTTAGAAATCAAAGGAGTCATTAGATTTCAATAAACAATGAAACTTAAAATTTCACAACAAAAAGATCTGACTATATCCATTTTTTTACCCCATAGAAAACCTAAAATACTCGTAAGTTTACCCTCCCATGATATCTAAATTATTGAAGTTGTAGAGAAAATAATATTGAAGTAGCACATATTATTTTCCCATGGTGAGCTGGCTCATCTTTGTTAGTAATATAACTAATATTAAGAAGAATATATGATTGATTATGGTGTTTAGTAAAAGGGGGTTCAATTTACCAAAACAGAAAAAAAATCAACAAAAAGATATAGGGTGCACTAACACAAGTAATTTAAAAGTGCAGAAGCATATAAATAATACCTTTTCCTTTGAGGATCTTCAGAACAATAAATGCAGAAGATTGTATCATGTTACTTCGTAGTCCTAAGGGCCTCGAATCCATTTTTTTCCAACTTACTGAATCAAAGGGTCCAACAGTGAACCAAAAAGTAAAGAACATCAAAATGGAGTTTCTCAAAAAAATAAGGATAATATAACAGCACCAGTGACAAAAAATTGGGGATGTTACTTATTAGGGTCTCTTATGATGTAGCTTTTTATGAAATTTGGAGTCTAACCTAAGCCATAATCCATGTACATTGTTAGCCAATATATGTCACTAAAAAGAAAACAATGCCTTGATAATAAAAAAGGGAACTCAATGCATGATATTCCCACCAATGTAAGGCCTAGAAATAATTCAATGGCATGCAACCTCACCCTCGTAATATCTTGCAAGTAGTTCCACAAGTGGAACAAAAATTTTACAGGACCCATAATTATCTTGTAAGAATTCAATTGTATTGTATAGAGCACCTTTCAAAATATCTTTGTAAGAGGAACCAATATTATCAAGAATGAAATGGTCAAGCAATAAACTTCTTTCAGTTTATTGTATGTCTTCCCACAATGTAACGGTATTAACACGAGTTCTACCACAACTAGTCTAACAAAGAGACAACTTATGCATCAACAAGGCAACTATCCGCGCACGGCCCAGCACAGCCCAGCACGGCCAAACCGTCTCGGTCAACGGCATGGCACGAAAAATGGGTGGGGGGGGGGCGGGGATAGGCTGCCAGGTCACTGGGCCGATCGGCAGGGCGAACGGTCGTGTGTGCGGGAAGAGGCAAAATGGGTCGTGTGGCCGGCAGGGGGACTAGCTGCCGGGTCATTGGGCCAGTAGCCGGGATGAACGGTCGCGTGCACCGATGCGTGGGAGGGGGCTAAACAAGTTGTGTCGCTGGCGGGGGGACAGGCTGCCAGGTCATTGGGCCGGCCGCCAGGTTGTGCAACCGGCAGGGTGAACGGTCATGTGCGCGGGAGGAGGCAGAATGGGTCGTCTAGCCGGGGGGGGGGAACGGCCACCGAGTCATTGGGCCAACAGCCGAGGTGAACGGTCACGTGTGTCAGTGCCCAGGAGGGGGCTGAACAGGTAGTATCGCCGACAGGATGATGGGCCGCCGGGTTGTGCGGCCGGCAGGGTGAATGATCGTGTGCGCGGGAGGAGGCAGAACGGGTTATGTGGCCGGCGGGGGGACCGACCACCGGGTCATTAGGCCGGCAGCCGAAGTGAAATGTCGCGGAAGGTGCAAGGTGCAAGGTGCGGGGGGATTGGCTGCTGGGTCATGGCTTGCAAGGTGCAATGCGCCGACGTAGCATCAGTTGGCACGCTTTCACCCAACAGGCGACCCACTTTCAGGCAACGAGCAGCCCAATTCCACACAATGGACGGCCCACTTCCGCCCAACGGGCGATCGACTGCTAGGTGAAACGATCAGCTTCCGCCTCAACGGCTCAACCAACTTTTCTCTATAAATTGAGGGAGTTGGATTTTATTTTTCACCCAACTCACTCTTCATCTCCTTCACTCCAAATTCTCCAAACTCTAATCTTAATTCTCAATTCTCAATTTCTCAAATTTTCTCACTCAAATCATAAACAATAGCGCACTACCAAGACCAAAGTTTTAGAGGCTACAGATATCCTCAACAAAACTTTCCTGAAACTGAAGTAACACCGTCAATGGAGACTACTAAAGCTTCAACTTCAATTGTGCCGCTAAGGAAGTCTTAGAAGAGAGCTTCCATCTAGTCAAAGTACACAATCATGATAAAAGCTATAGCGGATGGCACAGAAGAGGAATGAGCCTTCTGCAACCTCTGTAACGCTAACTTCACTTGCAAAACGTCTGGTGGTACAGGTCATTTAACTAAGCATATTAGTATATGTGAAAATAGAAATAAGGATAAAACAATTCAAACTCAATTTTCTTTTACTCCTAAGGGTAGTGTTAGTTCATTGACTTATGATTCTGAAAGGACTAGAGATTTACATGTTAGATTTATTTGTTCAGAAGATTTATCATTAAGTTTTAGAGGAAATAAATGTTTTAATAATTATATTAGTAAAACATATTGTTCACAATATAAACGTGTATCTAGAAATACTATTAGAACAGATATTATGATTTCATTTAATAAACTTATATTAAAACTTATTAATATTATGAGTACAATAATGACATGTATAACATGCACTTCAGATATTTAGTCAGGTAGAACTAAGAATGGGTACATAGTTGTAACTGCACATTATATTAATCAAAATTAGACTTTACAAAAAAAATTAATAGGATTTAGAAAAATTCAACATCCACATACTGTTGAAACAATTTTTGCAAACATTATGAAAATTTTTGATTTATATGGAATTAGAAATAAAATAGGTAGTATAACTTTTAATAATACAGCTAATAATACTGCAACAATACCAATGTTTAAAACTAGAATAAGTCTACCAAATGGTTTTAAATTATTTCACCAAAGATGTATGTGTCACATAATTAATATTATTGTACAATCAGGTGTAAAAGAAATTGAAATTTATATTAAACTTATTAGGATGCTGTAAGTTTTATAACTAGTTCAGAAAAGCGGCAGCAACAATTTAATGAAACATGTGATACTTTTGAAATGCCACATAAAAAATTCTCTTTAAATGTTCAACATAGGTGGAATTCATTATATTTAATGTTAGAAAGTGTATTACCATATGAAATTCCAATAATGTCTTTGTATAATCGTCATCA
>JAMKPZ010003097.1:0-11499 GCA_024699675.1 Amphibolis antarctica
GACATCCCTACGGACCGCTATCAGAGCAACGCCATACTCACTGGTATACGGGTCTGAAGCAGTGTTGCCAGTGGAAGTAGAACTACCATCCCTTCGCATCCTCAAAGAAGCAGCGGACTCTGATGATCAGTGGTCAGAATCACGCCTACTGCAATTGAATCTCCTTGACGAAAGAAGGTTAAGGGCGTTGAACCACGCCCAGACTTATCAAAGAAAAATGGCAAGGGCTTACAACAAGGAGTATGGCCCAATCAATTTGTCACAGCTACAGATGTTCTACCAATGAAAGACAAGTTCGACCAGGGGCCACACGGCTACCACCTCCATAGAACCGGTTGCCCCCTCCTTAGACCGGCCCCCTCAAGACCCAGAAAAATGGGTTGGACGGGGGAACCACGTGGCTGCCACCTCCAGAGAACCGGCTACCACCTCCCTAGACCGGCCCCCCTTAAGACCTAGAAAAACGGGTTGGACGGGGGAACCATGCGGCTGCCACCTCCAGAGAACCGACTGCTGCCTCCCTAGACCGGCCACCTCAAGACCCAGAAAAATGGGTTGGACGGGGGGGGGCCACGCGGCTGCCACCTCTAGAGAACCGGTTGCCGCCTCCCTAGACCGGCCCCCTCAAGACCCAGAAAAACGGGTTGGATGGGGGAACCACGCGGCTGCCACCTCCAAAGAACCAGTTGCCGCCTCCCTAGACCGGCCCCCACAAGACCTAGAAAAATGGGTTGGACAGGGGAACCACATGGCTGCCACCTCCAGAGAACTAGCTGCCACCTCCCTAGAACAGCCCCCTCAAGACCCAGAAAAATGGGTTGGACGAGGGGGCCACGCAGCTGCCACCTCCAGAGAACCGGCTACCTCCTCCCCGGATCGGTCCCCCATGGCACGGTACAACCAACCCCTTTTGGGGGTTTCGTCTGGTCACCGGCACTACCAAACCGATTTCTAACAATTTCAACCGTAAACCTGCCATCTCCTCCAGAAGACGCGCACCTCGGGGTAGAGCTAGGGGCATTCTGCCCCTCTGTCCTGTTTCACACACTCAGCAGCTACCAATGGAGAAACCCAATGGGAAAACTACACACGGTCATAGCAGATCAACTTGATTGAGGATCCACGCGGCTGTCGCCTCTAGACAGACCGGCCACCGACTTCTTAGACCAATATCCCTCAAGCCAACCAAGAAGCCAATTCCCCCATGACCATGAAGGACAAGCATGAGCAAGACTCCACGTGGCCGCCACCTTTAGACAAGCCGGTGACCGACGTCTCTGTCTAACTCTCCACCGACTGATCAAGAGATCAGGTCCGGACAGGTACGCTCCTTTCCTTGGTGAATTCCCTTGTATGACTTACACGTCACACAAGGCATGCACGAAGCACACATAATGAGCAGGTCCAACCGCATACCCTCAATCTCAGAACCATGGAATGACCAGCTCATCATTCACCAGAAGAAATGCCCGAAAACCAGAAAATGACTTGTCCCCCATCCGCGGCCTGTCACCAGAATACTTACGCACCCCACCGTCCAATCGGCCTACAGCCGGCTACCTCCTCCGACATACCCAACAGCCGCATCCACAGCCGGCGGTGAGAACAGTTTGCAGCAGTAGGGGGTGCATCCGACTCAAGAAGTGCTATTCGGACCTCAGGGACGAACTATCGACCCCAGTAGTGACACCAACTACGTCCAGATTTCTACATCAAGAATCCGAGTACCCATCTTGTTCAACTCCAATGGCACAAAGATGGAACAGGGTGAGTAATCTAGGTTCGTCCTTATCCCCATGATCTTTGCTGATTCCGAGTGGTTACAAGATAACGACGGGAGATCACTCCTCCCCTCGAATGAGTATCCAACCTCCCATTCTTTACCTAGCCCAAGTGCCACCTGACAATGAGGGAGGTCACAAACTTTGGCTCCCTCTAGGTAAGGTATCCCCTCTTGGTACACTAGCAGCGACAACATTGGGTTATTTTACTTGCCAACAGCATGTGGGGAGGGCTAGTAGCATTCTTTTATTCAGTTTTCTTATCTTCTATTTTGTAATAAAGAAGAACAAAAAAAAAAAAAAAAGAGAGAAGAAGAAAAGTCAGTGGCTAGAATACTTCTTCAATAGAAAAAAAGAGAGAAAAAAAAAAACAAAACAAAACGGAAAAGAGAAAGAAAGAAACAAGAGAGAAAAAGAAAAAAAAAAAAAGAGAAAAAGAAAAGAAAAGGAAAAGTTACTTGTTACTGAGTCCTGAAAGCATATGGACTCCTATGTAAGGGAAGGGTAGATCTTAGGATTCCGCCGTCTTTTGGCAATCCAATACCCGGCTTGTCGCGATTGACCAAGTGTCCCCTTCTTTTAGGGCTTGGCAACCCATCGAAGTCCTCCAATACAACCGGGTACCGGAACCCATTTGCCGACACCCACTTCTCCCTTTTTCTCTTATCCTAGGGCTTGACATCCCAGCTAAGTCGTCAACATTGGGCTTGGCATCCCGCTGAAAGTCGCTTCCGCCCCTGGGTTCCGATTCCCACATTTCCGGAACCCGCATGATTCTAGCCATCATTTCTACAACCCTAGAGTGAACTAGTGATTATGAACCAGCATGACTATGGGCAGAAGGACAGCTCTCAGATCTCTCCTCTCAACCCGTCTTTGTCGCCTAAGGGTTGCTTCTGCTGGACAAGGGAACTATGTTTCCAAACTCACATGCGTGAATGTCCAAGCAGTTATCTCTTGACGTGAGGCGAGCCGCCTTTCATTCCCCTATAGGTCCAAATAGCACAATTGGGTCGGAACAGCTACCTTGCGCAAACTCCATCACGGGCACCCGCTTGAAAACCCCTATACAAAAGCAACGAAACAAAATGCCAGAAAAGGAGTCACCAGAAAACGTCCCGACCTTTCTACACAACACGACACCAACATCCATGGATAAGGGGAAGGGACTACACTCCTTCCCCACCTTTGGAACTAATGTATAATCAAGCATGCAAGGGAAATAACCAGTTGCCAGGTAAGATCAGCCGGCCACCGTCACCATTACCCAAGGATGTTCGACGCCTCAACACAACCCAAGTCAGAACGTCAACTATCCTAGGCGAAGGTGAGGAAAGTTCGCCCATGCACGCCAGCTTAGACCGTAGGACACCCAGACCACAACCAACGCAAGACGAGACGATGCGTGGAAAAATCAGTCGGTTGCTCGGTAAAACGAACGGCTAACTCCACCAATACCCAGGTACGATCGACTCCTCAACATACCCCGAAAACCATACTTAGACGTATGGATCAGGCGTTTAACGGGCCTGCCACCGGCAAACCAGTAAGAAAACCTGGTTGCCGGCACCACGAAAACCATACTTAGATGTATGGATCGGGTGTTTCACCGGCCTGCCACCGGCAAACCGGTAAGAAAACCCGGTTACCAGCACCCTGAAAACCATACTTAGATGTAAGGATCGGGCATTTAACCGGCCCGCCACTGGCAAACCGGTAAGAAAACCCGGTTGCCGGCACCTCGAAAACCATACTTAGACGTATGGATCGGGCATTTAATAGGCCCGCCACTAGCAAACCGGTAAGGAAACCCGGTTGCCGGCATCCCGAAAACCATACTTGGACGTATGGATCGAGCGTTTAACAGGCTAGCCACCGGCAAACCGGTAAGGAAACCCGGTTGCCGGCACCCCGAAAACCATACTTAGACGTATGGATCGAGCGTGTAACCAGCCTGCCCCCGGCAAACCGGTAAGAAAACCCAGTTGCTGGCATCCCGAAAACCATACTTAGAAGTATGGATCGGGTGTTTAACCGGCCCGCCACCGGCAAACCGATAAGAAAACCCGGTTGCCGGCACCCCGAAAACCATACTTAGACATATGGATCGGGCGTTTAACCGGCCAGCCACCGGCAAACCGGTAAGAAAACTCAGTTACCGGCACCCTGAAAACCGTAATTAGACGTATGGATCGGGCTTTTAACCGGCCCGCCACCGGCAAACCAATAAGGAAACCCAGTTGCCGGTACCTGGAAAACCATACTTAGACGTATGGATCGGGCGTGTAACCGGCTCGCCACCGGCAAACCAGTAAGAAAACTCAATTGCCGACATCCCGAAAACCATACTTAGACGTATGGATCGGGCGTGTAACTTGCCCGCCACCGGCAAACCGGTAAGAAAACCCGATTGCTGGCATCCCGAAAACCATACTTAGAACTATGGATCGGGTGTTTAACCGGCCCACCACCAGCAAACCGATAAGAAAACCCGATTGCCGGCACCCCGAAAACCATACTTAGACGTATGGATCGGGTGTCTAACCGGCCCGCCACCAGCAAACTAGTAAGAAAACCTGGTTGCCAGCACCCCGAAAACCATACTTAAACATATGGATCGGGCATTTAACCGGCCTGCCACTGGCAAATCGGTAAGAAAACCTGGTTGCCGACACCCCGAAAACCATACTTAGACGTATGGATCTGGCGTTTAACAGGCCCGCCACTGGCAAACCGGTAAGGAAACCCAGTTGCCGATACCCCGAAAACCATACTTAGACGTATGGATCGGGCGTGTAACCGACCCGCCACCGGCAAACCAGTAAGAAAACCTGGTTGCCGGCATCCCGAAAACCATACTTAGACGTATGGATCTGGCGTTTAACAAGTCCGCCACCAGCAAATCGGTAAGGAAACCTGATTGCCAGCACCCCGAAAACCATACTTAGACGTATGGATCGGGCGTGTAACCGACAAACCGGTAAGAAAACTCGGTTGCCGGCATCCCGAAAACCATACTTAGACGTATGAATCGAGCATTTAACCGACCCGCCACCGGAAAACCGGTAAGAAAACCCAGTTGCCGGCACCCCAAAAACCATACTTAGACATATGGATCGGGCATTTAATCGGCCCGCCACCGGCAAACCAGTAAGAAAACCCGGTTGTCGGCACCCCGAAAACCATACATAGACGTATGGATCGGGCGTTTCACCGACCGCCACCAGCAAACCGGTAAGGAAACCTGGTTGCCGGCACCCCGAAAACCATACTTAGACGTATGGATCGGACATTTAACCGGCCCGCCACCGGCAAATCGGTAAGAAAACACGGTTGCTGGCACCCCAAAAACCATACTTGGACATTTGGTTCGGGTGACCAACTGGCCCGCTGTCAACCAGCCGGTAAGATAACCCGGCTATCAGCTCCCCCAAAATTCCTAACATGGCACAAACATGGTCTTAGTGTCGCCACTCAAAATCTCACCCTCAAACTCACAAAAACACTCGAGAAGATAGTTATGGACGAATTTCCATTAAAATTAAGATATTATTCATCATTTGAAAAGGGGGGGGGGTACAAGCAGACTACTCCTCCTCAGAAGACTCTAAGGGTTCAAACCTCCGGGGCTCAAATCTCTGGGGGTCGGTTCTCTGGCACTCCTGTCTCCGTAGGTCACTAGCCCACTCCCACCGCTCTATTCGGTCGACTAGCCGGATCAACCGATCTTTTTGGCTCAACAGTCGGATAATGACTTCGTCTCAAGCATAGAGACGGTCCAGCAATGCACGCAAATCCTTGGCATAATCTGGGTTTAGAGAAGTTCCACCGGTAGACCGTGAAGCAGAAGCAGGAGCAGGTAGACGGCGCCCGGTTGATCGCCCACCGGATGACGAGCTAGACTGCTTAGAGGCAAGCCTCTCGTACCGACCCAAGTCGACTAATGTAATGGGCCAGATCTGGAGCGGAACCCTCTGCCAGCCTCCGGTTGAGATACGGAAGAAGTGGGCCAACTCCACCATCGCCTCCCCAAAGAGCAACTGGCTGGGAGGGCACTGGACCGGGAGAATCACGCCACGCATCTAGCGCCGAACCGCCATCGCCCAGTTCACCAGGCAACCCGTTACCATCGCGAAAGTCGCAAGGTAAGTCGCCACGCTAATTTCGTCCCAATGCCCCCCTTTGGGGAGGATTGTGTTGTTGAGGACAAAGGAGACGAGGTGGGCGACTGGGTTCAGGTCTTGAGCCTTAACGATCTGTTGGTCAATATTAGCATCCATGAAAACTGCCGCATTGATGTCGCTGATGCTCCAGGGAATGTTCGACAAGGGGGAGAAAATGTCCAAACCGGTAAAGTGGAGTCCCAACACCTCGAACAGGAGCACATCAGAGAATTCCATCGGTCCTGACTGGAGGCTCATATAAAGTTGCGACTCCACCTCTGATAGGTTGGAATACATCTCGGCCACCAAGCTAGGGACGGTCTCGACCCAGCAGAAGTCTGGACGAAAGGAAGCAATCCTTGCTTGGTAAACAGCTACTCCACCTCCAACAATCGCTCGAACTTGGCTGGCCTCCCATGTAACACCGTCTTTACGGCCAAGCGGCCATCGACAGGGGACGCCAAATCCTAATCGGTTTCGGGGGGAGCCACGCCATCAGCCGCTGCCTTCTCAGAACCGGTCGGAGTCCGATACCAAAGGAGTGCCAGCTGGACCGATCCTACCTCTGAAGCCGTGTCATCAGGAATCTCAAACTTCCCTGATGGAGTTCCGGCAAGATGCTGTTGCCAGTCCACGGTGGCCTTGCGATGCATCCGGTGCCATGAGCTTTGAATGGGGGCCTCCGCTGAAGCCTCACCTTCCATTGGCACACGAGAGCTAGAGGCACCAGAGCTCCATCACCGTTCTCCCAACCACCAATGAGACATGGCCTCGGCCAAAGTAGCATCATAGCCGTTGCCGATTAATTCAAAGAAAATGGCTAGGTGCGCCAATTCGGCCCGGTTGGGACAGTTGAGCTATTCCGCCAGCATGTTCCTCAAAGTTGCTGGCAGAAGATCGAACCATCGTCGCGCAGACCCAGAAGCTGATTGGTGGACGTGCCCCGTAACATTTTTGATTAAAGCTCGAGGGAAGAAGTTAAGGAAAGATAGAAGAAAATCCAAACGAGAACTCAAGGGAGGAGTGAAAACGAGAGGGAGGGATGAGGAAATCTCCAATGACCTCCCCTCTATTTATAGGAAAATAGGTCACCTAGATTTCGCGTGGTTGGAAGCGGCAACTGATTGAAAAACTGGTTGCACAAAAATCAAGAAAGCTGAAACGATTCTTGACAACTTTTAAAAGGTATGGTCAAGGCACGGTAACCGAGAAAGTTGCACAGAAATCAGAAAAGATGAACAAAAATCGTGAAAAGTATAGAAGCACGCGAGGCCTTCATCCGATTGTCGCCTCCTGCTAGGCAGAAATCGCGTGAATAGCTGGCTTGAAGGTAAAATCACAAAGGTACGACGTGACTATTCACTACGTCCGTTGCAGCTCTTTCAATCATGTCACCGGCCGGTTGCCGCCTCCTACTAGGCGGCAACCACGTGAATAGTTGGCTCGAAGGTAAAATCGCAAAGGTATGACATGACCACTGTGATAGTGGCAGCTTTTGAAAAAGCAACGTATCACATCCTCAGCCGGTTGCCGCCTCCCCTGAGGCAGCAACCACGTAACCAACCGGATGGAACGTAATGTCACAAAAAGTATGATGTGACTATTCAAGACAACTTTTAGAAAAGAAACACGTGAAGCCTTCACATCACATCCCGGTGGCCGGCTCCCATAAGGTGGTTGCCGCGTAATCAGCCGTTAAGATCTAAGACGCGGGGAGATACGGCACAACCTCTGGGCACGGTACGCGAACACTTTCCACCTCGTTACCCGGTCACTGGCACCCACAAGGTGGCTGCCGTGCAACCAACTAGCTAGCAATATGGCATCCCCTGGTCAAGTGACTGAGGGTGTAAGCCCGATTCTATTGTCCGACCTACGATGGATAATTCACGAAAGCGTGAAATCTCGCATGACTTACCGTCTACACATGGAGGGTCATTCAACCCTAGGATGTCGGTTTCCTTCCTCAAAAGTCATACAACCTCGCCTAGGGAGGGGCATTCTGTTGACCCCATGCTTAAAGGGGGATGGAGCCGGGTTGCCGCCGGCAAGCCGCTTCAAGGAAGCAGCACCCAGACCCTTAAAAACCCACATTTAGTAAAAAGTTGGGGGCATGGAGCCGGCTTGCCGTCGGCAAGCCACCTCAAGGAAGAGGCACCCGAACCCCCAAAAACCCACATTTGGTGAAAAGTTGGGGGGATAGAGCCGGCATGCCGCTGGCAAGCCGCTTCAAGGAAGCGGCACCCGAATCACAAAAACCCACATTTTCATGCGAATGTTCGGGGGACCAGCCGGCTTCCGCCAGCCACTACGTGGCTGCCAGTTCGCTACCCAAGAAGGCAGGCCGAATCAGTCTGAGAAATACGCTAGGATTTAAACACATAAATCTCGCAAATCCGTCAATTACGCAGACCACCCAATCAAGCCCGAATCATGCCGCCTTCCATCTTCGGGTGCCCCCAAAGAAGGAAGGCAACCCCTTATAAAAGGAGAGCCCCCCCCCCACACATCAAAGGAGGAGGCTAGGATTTCCGAAGGGCTTGAATTTTCGGACCCTCTGGAGAAACAATCGTCCACCGGTTCCGAAGGAGGAGAGCAGCTCGGGGCCCCAACGCCTCTTCGCCGTTCCGGAGCAACGACTTCCGATCCCCGTCGACGACCCCCTACAGGTAAGTCCTTCCACCCTCACCGTTTTACGTATTTTTTTACGATGCTTCATCGAGCCCCGACCGCATAACACCTTCCCTGTGCAAGGGAACGGTCAGAGGACAGACCCGGGTATCATTCCTTCGGAAAATGTCCGAAGGTACTGGTGGCTGCCCTCCTGGCCGAGTGAATCCACCCAGCCCGGTCGAGCTCAGTTCACTCGTGACCATTCTGTCGGGTCTTTTTACGTGGAAACTCCAAGTTTCCCAGCAGACTTTACGAATTTTTATCCGATCTCCACAGGTCCTTCCCGGGGTCCCGAAAAGATTTTCAAGACGACGCCACCGAGAAGGATGCTGGCGGCGGCCGTTTGGGTGTACATACACGTACAACCCAACGGTGCCTGTACTTTTTTCCAGGAGACGTAAGTTTACTCTCCCGATGCCCCGGAAAAGTTTCCGGGATGACACCACCGGCAAGGATGCCGGCGGCGGCCGTTTGGGTGTACGAACACGTACAACCCAACGGTGTCTGTTTCCTTTCTGGGAGGTGTAAGCCTACCCTCTCGATACCCAAGAAAGATTTCTGGGATGACGCCACCACCAAGGAAGCCGGCGGTGGCCGTTCAGGTGTAAAAAACGTACAACCCGACGGTTTCCATTTTCCTGAAAAATATAAGTCCTCCGTTAAATCCCATTCTTTTACAGACGTCAAGAGTAAAAGGGGTGGGGAAACAGCCAGCTAGCCGGTGGGTCGGTTCAAGGAACCGGCCCTCGTTTCCCCAAAACCCCCATGGGTGCGCATGGAGGGGGAAACAGCCGGCAAGTGATCGGCTGGCCGGTTCAAGGAACCGGCCCCCATTTCCCTAAAACCCCCATGGGTGCGCATGGAGGGGGGAAATAGCCGGCAAGCTGCCGGCTGGCCGGTTCAAGGAACCGGCCCCCGTTTCCCCAAAACCCCCATGGGTGCGCTTGGAGAGGGGAAACAGCTGGCATGTCGTCGGTTGGCTGGTTCAAGGAACCGGCCCCCATTTCCCCAAAACCCCCATGGGTGCGCATGGAGAGGGGAAACAGCCGACAAGCTGCCAGCTGGCCGGTTCAAGGAATCGGCCCCTGTTTCCCAAAATCCCCATGGGTGCGCATGGAGGTGGGAAACAGCCGGCAAGCCGTTGGCTGGCCGGTTCAAAGGACCGGCCCCCGTTTCCCCAAAATCCCCATGGGTGCGCATGGAGGGGGGAAACAGCCGGCAAGCCGCCGGCTGGCCGGTTCAACGAACCAGCCCCCGTTTCCCCAAAACCCCATGGCTGCGCATGGAGGGGGGAAACAGCTGGCAAGCCGCCGGCTGGCTAGTTCAAGGAATCGGCCCCCGTTTCCCCAAAATCCCCATGGGTGCGCATGGAGGGGGAAAATAGCCGGCAAGCCGCTGGCTGGCCGATTCAAGGAACCGGCCCCCGTTTCCCCAAAACCCCCCATGGGTGCAAACAGGTTGGGGAAGCAACTGACTAGCCGCCAGTCAACCGATACAAGTAGCCAGCATCCGGTTCCCCGAAAACCCATCTTTTTCTCCCCTATTCACCACCAGATCCAATATGGATCCCCGTTTTGTTCAATTCTCATTTGTTTACTTGATTCTCGTTTGTTTTCATCGGAAGGGATAAGGTTATCCCTCTAAACACCCTGGATTGTTTTCCAGGGTGAGGCCGTACGTGGCCGGATTTGACTATCATGTTTTCTGTTTTAGAGCCGGAGAGAGGCCAGGAATGCCAGGGCTGTCTGGGGGGTGCCTAACACCTTCCCCAATAGTACCCTGAGCCCCGTATCCAGTTCTCTCATGTTTTCACTTCAATGTTACATCACCCATGTGGTTTTATCGCTTCAATGACTAAAGAACACTTTCCCATCCAGTTTTCCTTGTTTTCTACCCAAAAATAAGGTGGCGACTCCGTTGAACGAGCCATCAACCGTACATGGTGATGCACTCACACAAACACATTTCAATTCTCTGTACCTCGGCCCAACCACCGGCGGGGCCGGTGGAAGCCCGTGGGCCCCGCTGGTGGAAGCCCGTGGGCTTCCGAGTGATAACCGGATGAAAGAGTGGGTACAGATTTTTGGCGACTCTGCTAGGTGAGCCATCAACCGCATGTGGTGATGCGCTCACACAATCACATTTCAATTCTCTATACCTCGGCCCATCTGCCGGCAGGGCCGGTGGAAACCCGTGGGCTTCTAGGTGATAGCTAGATGAAAGAGAGGGTACAGTTAGGCACTGAGGTGGCTCTCAATCCTCACTGCACACTAGTTCCCTAGGTTGGATAAGTATACACATAAAAATGTGGGGAGTCACCTGATCATAAAAGCCATTTGCCTTGTATACAATAAGGATCTCACCCTCACTACACACTTGGACATATAAAGCACAAAAATCAGGATGGTGCAATGATTGCAAGAGAATGTTGTGTAATGTCTAACTCCTCCCCTATATGTGAAGGCTATCGGAAAATGCCTAGAAAGAATAATCAAGGTACCAACACTTAATACACCACACACATCGACTCTCAAGAAAAAGGAAAGGTAGATGTTTCATTTATTTCCCACTTCTTCCTCACAACCCCTTATGACTACAACCCCCTTTTTCTACTTTATTTTCAATCTTTTTTTCTTTTTCTTTTTCTTTTTAATATTCCACACTTTTTCACTTTATTTTTTTTTCTTCTTCTCTTTTCTTTTTTCTTTTTTTTTTGTTTTTTTTGTTTTTTTTGTTTTTGTTTTTGTTTTTTTTGTTGTTTTTTTTTTCAAACCTACTAATGGCGTAACTAAATGAAACACCTTATTTCTCCAAAACTAACCCTTATTTCCCAAAAGAAAACTCCTTGGTGTATCAAATGCGGCACCTTGCCACTCTCCTAA
>JAMKPZ010003099.1:0-29718 GCA_024699675.1 Amphibolis antarctica
AATTACCTATTCCAAGAACAATCAAAGTTATAAGAGCATTTTTAAGACATGCTAGCTTTTATAGAAGATTTATTAAAAAATTTAATAAAATTGCTCGACCTTTAACTCATTTATTAATTAAGGATGCAAAATTTGATTTTAATGAGGAATGTATTGAAGCTTTTAACTTTTTAAAAGAAGCTCTGACTATTTCACCTATAGTTTATGCACCTGATTGGTCTCAACCTTTCGAGTTAATGTGTGATGCATCATATTATGCTTTAGGTGTGCAGTCTTGGGTCAGAAATTAGATAAGCTACCAAGAGTAATTTATTATGAAACACAAATTAATTACAGTGTAACTAAAAAAGAATTTTTGGTAGAAGTGTTTGCTCTAGAAAAATTTAGGTCATATCTAATAGGCAGTCACACTATCATTTAGACTGATCACTCAACACTTAAGTACTTGTTAGTAAAAAATGATGCTAAACCAAGACATATTAGATGGATTTTGTTATTACAAGAGTTTGATTTAGAAATTAAAGATAAGAAAGGTTGTAAAACACTGTTGCAGATCATGTCTAAGTTGGAAGCATCATTTCTCTCTAATTCGCCAATGGATGACACATTTCTAGATGAGCAATTATTTATGCTGAATTCCTACCCTTGGTATGCTAATATAGTTAATTATTTAGCTACAGGTTTCGTACTTCACGTTTGGTTTGGTTTTGATAATAAAATATTTTTATCTAGAGTTAAATATTTCTTTTGGGATGACCCTTACCTATTTAAGCAATGTCTTGATCAGATTGTAAGGAGATGTATCCCAAAAATTGAAATTCAACAAGTGTTATCATTTTGTCATGACCAACCTACTAGAGGACATTTTGGAGCTAAAAAGATAGTATTAAAGGTGCTTCATAGTGGCTTATATTGGACTACTTTTTTCAAAGATGCTTATGAATATTGTAAAAGATGTGTTCAGTGCCAAAAAGTAGGTAGAATTGCAAAAATGAATATGACATCATTAAACCCAATCAAGAAGTAGAAGTTTTTGATGTACGAGGTATAAACTTCATGGGACATTTTCCAAATTCAAATCGTTTTATTTATATCCTCTTGGTAGTAGAATATGTAACCAAATGGATAGAGGCAATCTCTACTAAAACTAATGATTCCATAATAGTAATGAGATTTTTGAGATCTAATATAATGTTTCGATTTGGTGTTCCAAGAGCAATTATCAGTGATAAGGGAACTCATTTTTGTAATAGAAACTTTGAGAAATTTTTGAAAAGATATGGAGTGTTGTATAAGTTAGCTACCCCTTACCATTTGCAAACTAGTGGACAAGTTGAAAGTACTAACAAGAAAATTAAAGGAATTTTAGAAAAGATAGTAAACACCACTAGGAAAGACTAGTCAGATAAATTAGATGATTCTCTTTAAACATATAGAATAGCTTATAAAATAATATTGGGAATAACTCCATATAAATTAGTGTATGGAAAGGCTTGTCATTTACTTGTGGAATTAGAACATAAAGCATTATGAGCACTTAAGCAATTGAATTTAAATATAAAAGCAGCAAGTAGTAATAGACAAGTACAATTAGTAGAGTTAGAAGAATTAAGAAATATGGCTTATAAAAGTTCAAAAATAGCTAAAGAAAGAATGAAAGCATGACATGATAAAAGAATTTTACATAGAGTATTTAAAACAGGATAGGAAGTTTTATTATATAATTCAAGATTACACTCTTTCCTAGGAAAATTAAAATCCAGATGACAAGGTCCATTTGTTATTAAACATGTTTATCCATATGGTGTAGTAGATTTGGAAACATTTTCTAAGATATTCTAATAGGAAAAATGTGAAGGTTGTTAACTTAGAAGAAGATTAAAAGAATACATATCTAAAATATATATATATAAAATATAAATAAAAAACATATAAAAATATAAACGTGAACAAAAATATAAAGTATATATATCAAAGAAAAAGATAAGAAAAACATTTAGATTTATACAATATTTACTTTTTGCCTTACTGTGTTAGTATAATATCATTATTTTGATTTATTAAGCTATACTGTGTTTTATCCTAGGGTACTTCGTGGGTAAACTTATTTACCAACGGAGTTAGTTTCTGGGTTAACTTGTTTACCCACGAGTTGGAACAAAAACCAATGAAAAAAAAAAATGAAACAAGAACCTTTGGAGTTTATCAACGAAGTTAGTTCATGGGTTAACCTGTTTACCCATGGACTAGCCTCGTGGGTTATCGTATTTTGAGTTATTTAGGGTTCTATTTGTTAGATAATGCTATTTTTAAGTTTAGGACTTAATGAAACTGAACGATGTAAATCATTTGGAGTACGATTAAGGATTATTTCATGATTTAAATGGTTAAGAAGAAGGATGTTAATGAAAAACATAATTTAATGAATTGTTAAATGAAAATTTTTAAAAGAAGACAAACGCAAAATTGTAAGTAACACACAAATTATAATTGAAAATATTTAAAGTACATATATCCAATGTTCACATTGTGAGAGTTTTTCTCTCCAAATGTTTGAATTACAATAGAGGAATTACATTCAATGTTTAATTATTGGGAAATTTTGACCGTAGGGCTGCTATTTCTTCTTTCAACTGTCCAATTTCCTATAGTACAATGTCCACCTTGTCAGATACAGAGGTTGGTGCCCTCGTTTATGAAGAGGATGACTCATCATGAGGAATTTGAGGTGTCAGGTTATCTTCTTTAGATAACTGCTTCAAATCCTTGGCAATTAACACTCTAGATTTTAATTTCTTCACAACGCAAGAAGATAAATTAGAAGAACTTGATACTAATTGGTAGACGAGATCACCATAGAATAGCTTCTTTATATTAGTGATCTTGGAAATGAAAACTTTATACCAATTCACCAGAATTCTATTTAAAACTGCATATGTTGCAATCTTAACAAAGACAAACAATTCCAAATCATGTCAAAACCTTTGATAAACAGATCTAATCAGAATTAAAGCAACCATATGAGCTTTACCTTTCATATGCTTCAGCCTATTAAATAGATTAATCTAAGGGTTGATGGCCATGCAATCTTTCATATCCTATTCCGACCAATCTGCCATTGTAGCTGATTCAAGAATTTCTACACCCTCATTTCTTAAACCTAGGCTCTCATATATGAATTTTGGTGTTAAATGTAGGTCCACCTCTAGGCTCATATCTCTGCTCTACAACAATTTCAGGCTACTCCATTTGATCCGTATACTAGCAGGGAACAGGAGGACTGCTATTAATTCTTTCTTCCCTCTCTTCTCTCTCAAAAGAGAGAACTTCTCTTGTTTGGGCATCCTACAAATATAAAAAAAAGTTGAGAAAGAGGTTAAGACTAGTTCATGAACTATATATATATATATATAAAAAATTGAACTAAAAGAGGTGTCCATTTTAAATTGTATACCTGAACCTCTTTTGAAACAAAAACAATTGCTTCATGGATGGTCCTCTCCATTGCCCCAAGATCTTGAAATTCTAGTGTAGGAACAATTGCTCCCACCACAGATCCTTGTTCCTAAAAATCAAATTTAAGGATAAATGAGATATGAACATTCAAGTTAATTGGAAATTGAAATAAGTGGTTAAATTGAAATTTTAATTCTTACCTGAGAAGACATCTGATCTTCAGCCTCCAAAATAGGAGGGACATCCTCAGGGGTAGATACATCTAAGGAAGAAGAAACTCTCTTCTTGAATTGTTGAAGATATTGCCCAAGAGTGATATATTCTTCACTTTCCTCTACTTCTTCTTATTCTCCCTCTTCCTCTACTTGTTGTGCTTCTTGTTGTTGTTGTTGTTGTTCTTGTTCTTCTTCTTCTTCATATTGTTGTTGTTGTTGCGCATCTTCTTATCTCTCTCCCTCCTATGGTATTGAGGGACCAACTATATCTTCACTGACAAAAGCAAATTCATAGTCCTGTGGCTCAATCTTAACAACCACCTTTTCAAGAGTTGCAACTTTTGCAATTTCTACTGCAATAGAGGCCTTCTTGACCATGCATTTCCTCCAATCATATAAATTACACTAGGTAGCTATCTCAGCCACCTCAAAGCTTTCCCCTAGGGAAAGATACCTCTGAATGAAGAATTCATATTGCTCCCACTGTACCTCTCTTTCATTCAGCTATCACCTAGAAGCCCACAGGGTTCCACCAGCAGAGCCAGCAGATAGGTCGAGGTACAAAGAATTGAAAGGTGAATGCAGGAGCGCATCACCGTGTGGGGTGGATGGCTCATTATGCAAAGTCACCACCTTATTTTGTGTAGAAAACAAGGAAAACTGGATGGGGAAAGATCCTTCCGCCATCAAAGTGATAGAAATGCGGAAATATGGAACAATATCATAAAAAGCGTCAAACTTAAAGACTTTTATGAAAATGAGAGAAACTGGATACAGGACTCAATGTACTATTGGGGAAGGTGTTAGGCACCCCAGACAGCCCAAGTAATCCTGACCTCTCTCTGACTCTTAAAAGGGAACATGGTACTAATCGATCTGGCCTGAGTCGACAAGGATTCGTGCCGACGGCCTCATCTTGGAGGATTCACCAAGGCATCGAGAAGAATAGTCTTATTCCTTTCGATAAAGCAAACGAGAACCCACCAATGCGAGGATTCACGCGGGATCTGGCGAGAAAAGGGGAGAGAAAGGCATGGCGGTCACCATTATGGACCGTTGGCTGAAGAGCCGGAGGTCTGGTGAGCTAGCTGGCTAGAACGCTAGACTACCGGGTACGGGGATTGACGTCCGCCTGGCATTTCACCTCTCCTACTAGGGGCAAAGATTCATGCACCCAGTTCGACCAGGGTCGGTAAGGACTCATGCCGACGGCCTCATCCTAGAAGACTTTCTAGGGCATCGGGAGGGCAGCTTTGCTCCTCTCGGTAAAGGAGAACTGTGCGGGTGTACATACTCATACACTCGGCATGGTGGCGGTGGCAAGGATACATGCTGATGGCCTCATCCCAAAAGACTTTCCAGGGCATTAGGAGGGTAGCTTTGCTCCTCCTGGAAAGACAAGCGAGAAGTAGGCGAAATACGAATATGGATGCAGTAGCCACCGCTACGGACCTCTGGCTGAAAAGTCAAAAGTCTGGTGGGTCTACCGTCTACCTACCGGTCATTCGGGTATGCGACCGGATGTACGCCCAGTATGTCACCATGACTTCCAGGTGTAGAGACTCATGCACCCAGTCTCGAAAGATGGGAGAGGCAGACACCTTTGGGGAGACGGTCTTCTGTAAGTGGAGACGACTCATCTGACGGTGACTTGAGATTTCAGAGAGAGATACAGAAAACCCAACGGTATGAACGTAAAACTCGTAAGAAAATACGGGCTTTCGTATGAAAACCTGATAGATGAACCATGATCGGACCGATCTCAACCGGCACCAAGTGGATTTACCTGGCAGGGAGGAAGGATGTCAGTAACTTCGGAAGCGTATCCGAAGGAATGAGACCCAGGCATGTCCTTCAACCTTTCCCCTTGCATGGGGAAGGTCTAGTCCAATCAGGGTTACAGGACATACAACACTAAGTCAAAAGGCATGATGGCGAGGGATAAGGGACTTACCTGCAAGGAAACGTTAGCAGTGGTCAGAAGGCCTTGTTCCGGTGTGCCCAACGATACCTCTTCCTTCAGCGGGTTCGGGAATAGGACGTCAGTGCTCCGAGCAGCTCTCCTCCAAAAGCACTCCTTCTAGAACATCGAAAAAAGCTTCCTTTTCCATGGAACGAAAGGCCCTTTGTATAGGGAATTATCTTCCATTTTGGGTGATCCTGGGATGGAAACCCTACGTATGTTTCGATTTAATCCCATGATTCGTGTGAGTGATTCATTGTGAGATTAAATCTTACCATTTCTTGACATTATTATTTGAATTATTACCCCAGGTGTTAGCCAGCAACCATGGCAAATATGCGTAAGGGGAAACAGCATGTGGTAAGAGCATAGCTCTTGGTCCGGGAGAAAAGGCCATGGTGAGTAGCTAAGATTGTGTGCTGGCCTATGACCCGGTGGCTATATTCTTGGCCTCAGAATTTAGTCTCAACTGAGTGGGGATGTGGTACTTAGCTTTACCCTATGGCCATTGTGACCTTATGGACTATACTTAGCTATGCCTGGAAATGGTACTTCTGTCTCAGAAAGCCCTTTATTCATAGAAGTTCCTTCTGGCCGATGCATCTATTGCAAAGAATCACTGAGTGGTAACAGGGGTTCCATCCTGGGTGCGGAACTACCGACCGTTCTTCTCTCCTACAGGGTACCTGTAGGTTGGCTACCGACTACTTGTGAGTTGGCCACCGTGCTCTTCCGCCAAGTCCTTCACAAAGGCGAAGGGGAATCTTCCTTGCTCGGGGAAGAGTTGGGGAACCGGCCACTGAGGTGGTATATCGACATGTCGGTGGGTTGCTAGGTGATTTACCCAACACCCGATAAGTGTTAAGCATGGGGTTCAACAGAATGCCCCTCCCTAGGTGGGGTTGTATGACCTTGGTGGAAGGAAACTAACGTCCTTGGGTCGAATGACCCCCCCCATGCGTTGGTGGTAGATAGAGCGAGGCTTCAAAGGAGTGTACCTTGTGAATTCCTGTCACTCATAGAGATAGAATTTCCTAGAAGATGCGTCAGAAAAAGTCACAAGGAGTTTAGAGGATGTACTCTGAACTGTGAGGGCTGGACTTATGCTCTCGAAGGATTAATCGAGAGCTGCCTAAGGGCTCCTCGTCACCTTGTGTGGGTGAGGACGGACTTATACTCCCGGTATCTTAACTAAGAGTTGCCCAAGGAGTGCGAACTTACACCTCTGGTCGCCTAATCAGAGGATGTCTTGAAGAGGGCTCGGACTTACACTTCTAGTTACCTAACCAGAAAATGCGTCAAAGGGGTCAGACTTACACTTCTGATTGGCTAACTGGAAGACACCATAGGAGTACTGACCCACTGGGTGGTTGATCCTGGAACGTGCCATTGGTTAATAACCAACGTGTATAAATCTTGTGCAGGCACCCATGTCATGTCCCATTGATCTTCAGCTATGACGGTATTCCACCCGATCGCCACTTTGTCAGTGTCGGCCTGCCGGGTGGTAAGGTGCAGGCATTTATCACATCATGTCAAGCTTGGAATGTGCCATTGGTTATTAACTAGCGTGTATAAATCGTGTGTAAGCATCTGTCATGTCACGTCGCATCGATCTTCGGCTCTGACGGTACTATACTTGGTAGCCACTTTGTCAATGTCGACCTGCCAAGTTGTCAGTTGCAGGCATTTATCACATCACATCCCATCAATTTTTGCTATAAAAGGGGCATGAGGGCACTTGCGTTCTCCATCCCTTCGTGTAGGTTGTAGGCTGGAGTTAGGGTTTTCCAACTTTCTTGCTCCCTCAATTTTCCAAGGGGCAGCGATATCCCTCCTCCCTTCTTTTTAGTTTTGCTTTTCTACCTCATCTTCTTCACTGTTTCCCAAGTCTTCTCTACTTCTCTGTCTTCCTCCCCAATTTGCTTTCTTCCTGCCTCGTCTTCCTCTTCCTGATGCCTAGGATGAAACATGTCACATGTCATATCCGGCAGACGACTGTCACCTCTCTCAACCTAGTGTGGCATTGGCTAGAGACCCTACCCTCGACATTTAAGGATTTACCAGTGGAAGACCTTGGCTATCCCAACCAAGTAGAGGCCCTTCAGTTGTAGGTATCTTACCTACTCATGGATGGGGGGTGTGACCTGACCTCCGTCAACGTCGTCTCCCGACTGTTGTTGTCAGAGTGGCGCGGGGACCCTGAGGTGTTTGGCTCTTGTCCACCAGAGGAAGGTGCAGAAGGCGAGGGGTTAGCAGAGGGTTCCTGCGAGGGCTCGTGGTGAAGGACGCACCACAAGATGTTGGTCGAGAGGCAGCAACTCCTCCCGAAATCTTTCAACACTCCGCCGGTGAGGCCTGATGATGCGAGGTTAGATGCAGAGTCTATCTAGTTGGCCCTCATGTGGCATTTCATGGCCACCAGTTACACTGAGGCGGTGGCTGAGGGCGTCTCGCCACCTGACACCAATCAGGAGCTTCTCCTCCCAATGGACAATCGCCTAGGGCAGAAGACGGAGGCCCATGATGGAAGCCTCGTACTCCACCTCATTGTGGGAGCACGCGAAGAGAATCTGCTTGGCTACCGGCAGCATCTGTCCTAGGGGATCCACTAGGACAACCCCCACTCCGCGGCCTTTGGTATTAACCACTCTGTCGAAGTATAGGATATGGGGTTCTGGCTAGTGGGGGACCTGGCTCGCCAATGATGAAGACGGGCTCATCAAGGAATGAGTCCTCCAACGGCTAATAATTCGGTAGGGGTTGGTGCGCCAGCTAGTCAGCCATAGCTTGGGCCTTCATGGACTTTTGAGACACGTATCGGATGTCAAACTCGGCAAGGAGCATCTACCACTTGACGCACCTACCTACTAAGGCCGACTGGTCAAAGAGGTAGCATAGGGGGTCATGGCGGCTGAGCAACAGGACCGGGTACACCACCAGGTAGTGTCGTAGTTTCTTCACCGTCCGAACCAATGAGAGGCAGTATTTCTCGATGAGTTCGTATCATTCTTCTACCTCGGTGAACTTCTTACTGAGGTAGTGTATGGCCTGCTCAACTCTACCGATGGTGTCATGCTAGCCCAACATGGCACCCATGGAAGAGGCCGGGGCAAACAGCTACAAGAAGAGTGGCCATCCAGGATGAGGTGGCACAAGAACCGACAATCGGGATAGTTGCCTTTTGATGTGGTCAAAAGCGGCTTAACATTGTGCTGTCCACACGAAGCTGGTATTTTTCTTCAGTAGTTTGAAGAAGGGCTTGCAAGTTGGCGTAAGGTGCGAGAAGAAGTGCCCGATGTACTATAGCCTTCCTAACAAGCTTTAGACCTGCTGCTCTGTTTGTGGGGGAGGCATGTCTAAGATTGTTGTTGCCTTATCGGGATCCACCTCAATCCCCTGCTAGCTGATGAAGAAGCCTAGGAGCTTTTGTGTGGTGGCCCCGAATGTTGATTTTGACGAGTTTAACCTAAGCTTGTACTTCCTTAGGTGCTCGAATAATCTTCTCAAGTGTTTGAGATGTTGTTGGTGCATGCATGCCTTCACTACCAAATCATCGACGTAAACTTCAACTTCTTTGTGCATCATGTCATGGAAAAGGGTGGTCATGGCTCTTTGCTAGGTAGCACCGGCGTTTTTGAGCCCAAATGGCATCACCCTATAACAGAAGACTCCCCAAGGAGTGGTGAACGTGGTCTTCTCCTTGTCTTCTTCAGCCATGAGGATTTGATTGTAATCGAAGAATCCATCCATGAAAGAATACACTCTATACTTGGCAGCGTCATCAACCAAGACATCTATGTGCGGTAGTGGGAAGTCGTCCTTGGGGCTGGCCTTGTTGAGGTCCCGATAGTTGACACACATGCGTACCCGTCCATCTTTCTTGGGTATGGGCACCATGTTTGCCACCCATTCTAGGTAGAAGACCGGCTGGAGGAACCGAACGTTCAACTACATGTGAACTTCCTCCTTTAGCTTCTGGGCCCATTCTTGTCTCATGCATCGAGCTTTCTCCTTCACAGGGTAGGCTTTCGGTTTGAGAGGTAGTCGATGGATGGCTACCCATTCATCCAAACCGAGCATGTCTTTGTATCCCCAAGCAAACACCTCCACGAACTCTCATAGGAGTGCGAGGAGTTGTTGCTGATAAGGCTTGGGTACCTCTTTGCTAATTTTTGTTTCTTTTCAATTTTGTTCATCCCCAAGGTTTACAAGCTCAACTTTGACAGTGGAGGTTATACTGATGGACTTGGGCGGTTGGACCCACAAACTGACTTCTTCAAGTTCTTGGTCTTGCAAGGGGAAACCGTCAAGCTCCTCCACTAATTGCTGACCCTCAAGTTGAAAAGGCGCTAGATAGTGAGCCTGGCTAGAACTACATCCCCGATCTCTTGGCCAAGTGCCGAGTAGGTATACCAGCGGTTGGTTTGGAATGAGGCTAAAGCCCAGGAAGGCTTCAGAGGAGAAGGTGACAAATTTTTCATGCTCATCTACTTGAGGTGTGTGGCCATCGAACTTCATTTGCTGCTCTGGCTACCTGATGCATGAAGAGGGGGAGGGGCAGAATGCCCCTACCTCTACCTCGAGGTGTCGCTCCTCTTTTGGTACATGTGGAAGGTTGGGTGTACAGGTCGGTGGCTGACCTGCCAGGTGGAAGAAACCAGAGAGAGTCTCAGATGAGGGCATGACGGGCTGGTCACATTCACTTGTCTGGGTGATTGTGGTGGGGGAGGGGCAGAATGCCCCTAGTTCTACCCCACGATGTTGGCCAGTGTTCTGCTTGTAGAGGATGCCATTGAGACTGAGTAGGCTAGCTGTCTAGGCTCCATTGTGCAGCACCCCTGCTGAAGGTTGTCGGCTGTCGGATGATGGGACCGGTGACTAAATGGTTCCTAGCTATACCTTGTGTTGAGCGAGATACTTGGTATGATTGCCAAGCTTTGGCTAACTTGGTCGGGTTGCCGAGTTGGTGGCTGCTGAGGATGCAGCTACCGGTGCACTTATGTTTGGGATGCCAAGCCTTGTTGTTGATGCTACAAGTTCCAGCGTGAGTCGCCCGAAAGCCGTCAGGCTTGTCTCTTGACTTGGATGACCTACAAGACTAAAAATTCCCCACCAAGTTCATTAGGTGGGTGTTGCAGTGCTAAGTCGAAGGAGAGGGCGAAGGAGCACACCTTGTTGACCCCTTTCCTTGTACAAACCAGTCGGACACAACATCCACTTCCAAGGTTCCCCCCTGTAGGAAGGACGATGGTGGGGGAGGTTGGCAAAGGGTTGGCCCTTCATTGCTTGCTAGAGACTCACCAAACAAGTGCAGCAAACTGTCTTCCGACTCCTGGTCTGGCTGCAGGGTGTTCTCCCAAGGCTCCATGTGCTTGGACAAATAGTCGTAGGCGGCAGGGTTTAGAGGTCAGGTGGTGAGGTGGTGACAACCGACTCAGGTGCCGGGTGCTGCGACCTAGAGGATGCTACGGTGGCCACGGACTATCCTGGACGATGGTAATTTTCTGCCAGTATGACAATGACTTGCCCCTTCCACAATAACTTGAGCATCCTATGAAGGGTGGAAGGTACAATAGAGTTTTGGTGGAGGAAAGGGTGGCCAAAAATGAGGTTGTAGCTTGGCAGGATGTCCACCACATGGTTGGCTTGGCATTCCCAGGATGGAGATCCCCATCTGGCGTGGCTTCGATTGATATACTTGGTCAGACCTTGTTATAGTCGTGCATGCGGATGGCTATTGCTGGAATGGGGATGGAGTTGGAGAGATGACTACCTCTTTGCCCTTGCAGCACTCAAATGTAGATGCGGTTGAAGCAAACGGCACTGTCATGGGCATGAACTGTTGGCTTGCCGAATGTGCTAGGAGTGGTGCCGGGGCTGTAGCTGTTAAAGCGACCACACTAGCTAGAGCGCTGGCCGAGGGAGTGGGATTGGCTGCCGGGACCTTGGGGACCAAGGGCTCCACAGGGATGGCCGCTCTAACCGGGGCAATTCGTGAGTAGAGGATCACCTTGGGTTGGGCCAGGACGGTTGTCCCAGTGCCCGACACCCCTGACGAGGTGGCCACGAGTGCCACCTGAACAAAGGGCTTTCCGGAAGACTGGGATGGCCCTTGTTGTGATGCAGGTCGTGAAGACCTCCTCCTCCTTCGGTGGTTGTCGATGGTGAGGACGAAGGAGTGGAGTTGCTGGTAGTATGGCTAGAGCTCCTCGAGTGTCGGTGGGTTGTTGGCCGAACAAATGAGGTTGACTGGGATCAGCCAGGAGATTTCGGCTTCCAGCAGTCGTGTTGAAGGGAGGGATCACCTTGTCCCTTGCCCATGCCTGGTTGAATACGCACACATCGGCTACATAGGCTGGAATCCTTCAAGCGGATGTCGTATCCTATTCCTTGAATCTGGGAGGATGGCGTTCACCTGGGAGTTCTCCCCATGGTTTAGGAAAGTCTATTGGCTCGGCTCGGGAGATGCAAGAAGTTGTTGAAGCTCAATGGTTCCTAAGTCGATGAGGCGCTGGATGGCCTGTCTTAGCGTCCGGCAGTGGTCGGTCGCGTGGCCAGCAGATCGGTGGTACTCGCAGTACTGTTGCGAGTTATACCAGGAGGGAAGAATAGTCGGGGATGGCCTGACAGGGGGGAGTTTGAGTAGCGCTTGCACCCTATGAACACTTGGCTCAGTGGTTCCGAGAGCGGCGTGTACTCCGTTATGCGTGGCTACTACACCTACATGGGTGGTTGGCGTGGTTGCCACAACTGCTGCTGGGTGGGGCACTGTTGGTTAGCACCTATTTTGCCCCTGGTTCCTTCGGTGAGAGGATCTTGGGGCAGCTACCTGCCATTGCCGGGACACTGGCGACTCTGGGGCGGCTACCAGTGGTGGAGCCCTAGGCCTCCAAGGCTACTGATTCGCGGCTGGTCGAGCCGTGTAGACCGATTGTTGAATCAGGGTGATGGCTAGCAGACAATACTCCTAGGTCGGAGCGTACACCTATTGTGGCTGATATGGCGGGGGCATGGCTGCCATGACCATGACAGGAGCTGGCCACCTATTGTCATTCCTTTAGAAACCGCGGTTGTTGCCCCCATTGCCGACTGTCGTTGGTGGCCTGGGACAGATGTTTCCTCTAGTGTTGGCCTCAAAGGGGAGGGCCAAGAATCTTTCGAACTTCAAAAACACCCCCAAGCGGCTGCCGACCTTGATCAACTGGGAGAATTTGGTGTACAATTGAATGCACAGGAGCACTGCTAGTGATGGCTGGGCGCCCTGTACAATCATGTTAGGGAATCTTCCTCAGCCGGCTTGTCCGGGATTTGGGACGCCAGGGCCCTCCATCTGCCAACGTAGCCGCTGAACGGCTCGTTCTCACGTTGGCAGAGGCTGCAGAGGTCCTCCAACTTGGGTGCTAGGTCCAAGTTGTACACGTACTATTCTTGGAACATGTACGTCAGCTACTCCTAGGAGTAGATTTTTGCCAAGTCCAAGGACATGTACCATGACAATGCAGGCCCTTGGAGAGATTTCTGGAACAATCGGACAAGGAGCTTCTCCTCATGTTGCAGCGCCGCCATGTCCCTGTAGTAAGCCCAGAGATGTGCTCGAGGTTCACCGTGCCTATTGTATTTGACCAGTTCGGGCATCTTGAAGTTGGGAGGCACCATCGCCTCCAGATAGAAACAGAGGTTCTAGAACAAGCAGGAGGATTCCGGTGGGCCGAGCCTCATGTTCCGAAAAGATGCCTCTAGCTCGACTATCCTCTGAAGTAGTTGCCCCTACAAGTCCAGCATTAGGGCAGCAGCAGTGGCGGTGACCGGCTGAAGTGGTGGCTGGAAGAACTGACCTACGACAAGAGTGGTGACAACGTCATATTCTTCAGTATGCGGCATCTCCATGATGTGGACGATTGGCCTGGGTGGGATTACCGAGCTAATCCCTTGCTATTGGTAGTGCACCAACTGGTGAGCTAGGAGAGTCTACTCAAAATGCCTTGACTGGGGTGGCTGGTAGGTGTGGGCCCCTTCTATGCCCTCCATGTTTGAGGGCAGCTAGTAAGACTGGCCAGTGTTTTGCGTGGGAACTGGCTTGTCACCTTCAACTCCAACAGCTGGAGAGATGGGCAGCACAGGATGCGTCACGAGATTGTTGAATGCCATAGTGGCAGACAGGTCAAGAGCCCGGGGTAGATCTGAGGCTCTAGCAGGTACAATGATCGGCCTAGTGAGGTCCGTCCTAGTGACGATAGGAGGTGGCGGGCCGAAGGCCACGGACAGCGGCATGGAGGCTGCCACGATGACAGATGGAGAAGTCCCGGATGTAGCTACGAAACCATTGGTCATAGCTCTTGCCTATGAACGGGTTTGAATAGGGGGAGCCAGTGGGATCCAGAACTACAAGAGTGAACTACAAAGGGCTGCAAGGAGAATCTGCGAGGAAAACCAAAGAAGGGTGATTTGGTTTGATGCATTTGAAATTGGCTTCACTTAACAAATGCGGCAAGTACACTAAAATTCCTAATGGAAAACAAAAAGGCCGACTCTAAAAGAGCCGTATGAGCGAGAGTCTGAGTCGCTTAATCAATAAAACACAGCGAGTCTCCCCAACGGAGTCGCCAAAAATCTGTACCCTCTCTTTCATCCAGCAATCACCCAGAAGCCCATAGGGTTCCGCCAGCGGATAGGCCGAGGTACAGAGAATTGAAAGGTGAATGCAAGAGCGCATCGCCGTGTGGGGCGGATGGCTCATTATATGGAGCCGCCACCTTATTTTTGTGTAGAAAACAAGGAAAATTGGATGGGGAAAGATCCTTCTGCCATCAAAATGATAAAAATGTGGAAATATGGAACAATATCATAAAATAACGTCAAACTTAAAGACTTTTACGAAAATGAGAAAAACTGGATATGATACTCAAGGTAATGTTGGGGTAGGTGTTAGGCACCTCCAGACAGCCCAGGTAATCAGGAGGGCAGCTTTGCTTTTTAGGAAAAGGGGAACCATGTGGGTGTACATACTCATACACCCAGCATGGTAGCATCGGCAAGGATGCATGCCGACAGCCTCATCACAGAAGACTTTCCGAGGCATTGGGAGGGCAACTTTGCTCCGCTCGGAAAAGGAGAACCGTGTGGGTGTACATACTCATACGCCCGGCATGGCGGCGTCAGCAAGGATGCATGCCGATGACCTCATCCTAGAAGACTTTTTAGGGCATCGAGAGGGCAGCTTTGCTCCTCCCAGAAAAGGAGAACCATGCGGGTGTACATACTCATACACCCGACACGACGACGCCGGCAAGGATACATGTTGACAGCCAAATCCCAGAAGACTTTCCAAGACATTGGAAGGGCAACTTTGCTCCTCTCGGAAAAGGAGAATCGTGTGGGTGTACATACTCATACACCTAGCACGGCAGCATCGACAAGGATACATGGTGACGACCTCATCCCGAAAGACTTTCTGGAGCTTTGGGAGGGCATCTTTGCTCCTCCCAGAAAGGGAGAATCGCGTGGGTGTACATACTCATAGACCCGGCACGACGGCATCGGCAAGGATACATGGCAACAGCCTCATCCTGGAAGACTTTCTTGGGCATCGAGAGGGCAACTTTGCTCCTCCTAGAAAGATAAGCAAGAAGTAGGTGAAATACGAATATGGACGTAGTAGCCACCACTACAGACCTCTAGCTGAAGAGTCAGAAGTCTAGTGGGTCTACTCATCTACCTACTGGTCATCCGGGTATGTGGCCGGATGTACACCCGGCATGTCACCTTGACTTCTGGGTGTAGAGACTCATGCACCCAGTCCCGAAAGACGGGAGAGGTGAACACCTTCGGGGAGACGGTCGTCTGTAAGCGAAGATGACTCGTCTGACGATGGCTTGAGATTTCAAAGAGAGATATGGAAAACCCAACTGTATGAATGTAAAACTTGTAAGAAAATACGAGCTTCCATATAAAAACCCGATAGATGAACCATGATCGGACCGATCTCGACCTGCACTAGGTGGATTTACCCGGTGGGGAGGAGGGATGCCGGTACCTTCGAAAGCATATCCGAAGGAATGAGACCCAGGCATGTCCTTCGACCTTTCCCCTTGTGTGGGGAAGGTCTAGTCCGGTCAGGGGTTACAGGACATACAACACTATGTCAAAAAGCATGACGATGAGGGATAAGGGGCTTACCTGCAAGGAAACACCAATGGTGGTTGGAAGGCCTTGCTCCGGTGCACCCAGCAATACCTCTTTCTTTAGCGGGTTCGGGAACAGGACGTCGGTGCTCCGAGCAACTCTCCTCCAAAAGCACTCCTTCTAGAACATTGAAAAAAGCTTCCTTTTCCATGGAATGGAAGGCCCTTTATATAGGGAATTATCTTCCGTTTTGGGTGATCTTGGGATGGAAACCTTGCGTACGTTTCGGTTTAATCTCGTGATTCGCATGAGTGATTCATTGCCAGATTAAATCTCATTGTTTCCCGACATTATTATTTGAATTATTACCCCAGGTGTTAGTCGTTGGCCATGGCAAATATGCCAGCGACCGGGTAAGGCGAAACGACATGCAGTAAGAGCATAGCCCATGGTTCGGGAGAAAAGGTTGTGGCGGGTAGCCGGGATTGCATGCTGACATATGACTGGGTGGCCGTATTCTTGGCCATGGAATTCAGTCTCAACTGAGTGGGGACGTGGTACTGAGCTTTACCCTACGGCCGCTGTGACCTTATGGACTTTACTTAGTTATGCCTGGAAACGGTACTTCTGTCTCTAAAAGCCCTTTATTCATAGAAGTTCCATCTAGTCGATGCATCTGTCACAGAGAATCATCGAGTGGTAGCAGGGGTTCCATCCTAGGTGGAACTGTCGGCCATTCTTCTCTCCTTCGATGGGCGGCAAGCATGCTACCGAGTACGTGCAGGTTGGCTACCGACTACTTGTGAGCTGGCCACTGTGCTCTTCCGCCAAGTCCTTCGGAAGGGCAAAGGGGAATCTTCCTTGGTCGAGGAAGAGTTGGGGAACCAACCACCAGGGTGGTATACCGACATGCCGACAGGTTGCCGGGTGATTTACCCAGCACCCAATAAGTGTTAAGCATGGGGGTCAACACCCACTCATGTATATCTTCAGGGAGGTTGGCAAAAACTACATCTTCAGTGACTTCTACACTAGTCAACTGACAAACAATAGCAAAATACAATATTTTCATAAACCATAATTCAGCCCTAGTGTGAACAATTTCCTGAGCCAGTACATTCTTGGGCCTTATTGCACATTCATCCTTCCATACTTGGTTTGTATGGTCATCAATAGCTTGAATCACCTTAGGGGGAAAGTAAGTAAACTCTTTTTGCACTTTCCCATGAAACATGTTAAGCTAATATTTCAAATATTTTAAAATCTTTTCTCGAGTTTTATTGTGCATGCGGCTAGTCATATGCCAGTCCACCAAAGCTAATTTAAAGTCATCAAACCTTAATAGCTTCATCCATTCTTCAGTGGACACAGACTTCTTCCTTTTTGTTTGCCACAAGCTAGAAGTATATGTCCTTCCTCTTAGAGTAATGGGATTACCCGTGACCAAGTAGTAAATTTCTCTATGGAACTAGAATTTACACCTCTTATTAAAAAGTTCCTGTGTTAACTCATTTCTAGGGTGAAGTACCCTCTCATGCATGGACTCTTTATCAATATAAGAAGCTATCTTATCTTTAAGAAAAACTGGAACATCTATTAAAGCTTCCTTACCCAATCGGATACATTCTATTATATCTTCTTTCACAGTCTTCAGTTGTTGCTCTCATTCTATCCTTTTCATCCTCTTCTTTCCTTCGTACCACATTCTAGTCATCAAGCCAAACTTTTCGAAGTTCAGCATTTTTATCCAAGCATAAGCAGAAGCAGAAGATGGAGTAGCTAGAGGAGCATTGGAAGTCGAAGCCATGACACTTGTTCGTTGGAGAAGACAAATAGTAGCAATAGGTTGTGAAACAATGGTTAATCCACAAACAAGGCATTAATGGTTTTTATAGGTGTAATTGGGTAATTGGATAATCAGGTAGTATGATTCAATATTAATTAGTGGATCATTGGTTTATCAATAGAGTAGTTCGTTGATAAACATCTTTAGCAACAAGCTAAGCTCGTTGATAATCTTAAACGGAAAAAATTTTTGGGGATTATTGTTGCATTTATTTTAATCATATTAATTCTTGAATATTGCACATTTACTTCATGAATATTAGATACATTTAGTTGACATTTTTTTCTGACTAACCAATTAACTAAATGTACTGTTTTTGTGCAATATGAATTTTAAAGAGCAATGGAGATTCCTATAGATGTCTTGCAAGAGGTTTTAACTTATTTTCCAGCAAGAGAAATATGCAAATTAAGTTGTGTATGCAAGAGCACACATGCATTCATTTCAAAGCACTACTTTTATTCATTCCAAGCATATAAAATGAGAAATAAAATTAGTGGAGTGATTCGGTATGATGCACTTCCAGGAAAATATGTTTATCATGAACTTGACTCTAGGGTAGGATTTCCACCTACAACATTAGGAGTTCACAATATTCTAGGTTGTGATGGTGGATTAATTATTTACAGAACTCATAGAGAATATTATTCTAACAGAGCTGACATTGGGATAAAAAATCTTGTTACAAACATAGAACTAATACTCTTAAACCCAAATAGAGAGAAGCATATCTTACTTGATTTAGGTGCAGCTCTAACATTTAAGGGCACTAATAGAAGGTCCATGTACAAATTATTTTGTTGAGAACCAGCTGGGATCTGGGCTAATTGGTAGTATCTATTGGTCTATCATTTTAACAAAAACCAATGGCAACTAGTCAAAGAAGTTTATTTTGGAGAAAGACCAATGAATAATAGAAATCATGTGATCATTGATGGTACTATTTACTTCATAACTAGTTGTACACCTCAATACATTAACGAGCTCACAATCATTGCCATCAATATTGAAGATGAATCAGTGGAACTCTTTTCAATCCCACACCCTATGGGTGTAATGGCAATCTCATATTATGATATAGTTGAATTAGCTTTATTTGGAGGAACTAATGGAGAACCTACATCTCTTAGCTTAATTCAATGGTGGGATGCTGAGCTGAAATTTAAAATTTCGAGAATACAGAACATTGAAAAATGGGAATGGAGTCGGGTTTGCATAGAATTACAGGTGGAAGATCTTTAACAACATGACTTACCATATGAAGGAAGGATTAGAGCTTTCTGTTTAATCAATGGAGATACTCTTTTTTATAGTGCACAGAATAACCTATATTGTTACAAGATCCAACTGTCAAATAGAGGTTTTGAAGTGGAACTTATTCATCAACAAACCATGTCTGCTTCTATAGTGTGGTTGCATGATTTAATTCCCTATGCAAACACTTTGCAATTATGCACCTAGTATTTTCTGTTTATCAATGGAGTTAGTTCGTTGGTAAACAAGTTGAACCTACCCATGTTATTTCAAAAAAAAAAAAAAAATTCCACTATTGAACATTTGCAATGCTTTACATTATTTTGAAGCATCTCTGTTGTATTGTGCTCAAAACTATGAGTTCTTGTTATAGTTATATATATCAGTTATGAAATTTCATACACCATTTACTATAGTTATAGTATTACTGTAAACAGATGCACCTATTGCATAGCAACGTGGAATAGGAATCAAAGCTTACATAATGATGATACACAAGCAAATTTTCCTTTATATTTTTGAATGTTGTATGTCAGGTTGGTTAAGAGATTCATCTCATAGGTTAGTCCGAACACCTAAGAAAAGAACAATTATAGCTGCCCCACAATAGGAACAACTTAGAGAACCAACAATAGGTAGCATGTTCTATCCTAACTTAATGGATGAACTATCCTACATAATACTCCCTGAATGTGCTAATGACAGATTTGAATTAAATTCCAATCATATTAACCAGCTACCAAAATTTCATGGATTTGAAAAAGATGATGCTTACTGGTTTTTAAAAGAACTTAATGAAGTTTGCAATATGATGAAAGTACAAACATATCTTTTGATGCCACTAAATTAAGGTATATGCCTTTTGCTTTAAAAGATATTGCAAAAAGATGGTTATACAATTTACAACCAAGTTCTTTTACCAATTGGAATCAATTTTTTTTTGAATTTCAAGGAAAATACTATTCAATGCATGTCACTATTAAAAGAAAGAATGAAATCTTAAATTGTAGATAGGAGAACTTTTTTTGAAAATATTTTGCAAGATTTCGTGATCTCCTAGCTCATTGTCCACATCATGAAATAGAGAGAGTTACCAAAATCAGAACTATTTATGAAGGAATAGATTATCAAACAAAAACACTCTTAGAATCTTTGAGTTAAGATGGATTTCTAAACCAAGGAAAAGATAATACTTGGAAATTTTTAGAAGACTTGGCCAAAAGAATTGCACAATGGGAAAGTGTTGCTGAACGTCGAGAAAATTTCTGTCCCTAAGGGAATGCATGTTATTGAACCATATGTTGCCTTAGAAGCTAAAATGGCTAGTTTAATGCATAAAATTGATGAATTACAAATTAAACAAAAGACCAAACCTAACATGCCTAAATATACAAGTTGCTTTGCCAAAAGTCATGTTGTGGAGGAATGTCCTATTCTACATGAATCTATAGATGTTAATGCATTATTCTATAATCAATGTAACAACTCTAATTTCAATCCTACTTATAATCCTAGGTGGAGATACCATCCTAATTTCTCATGAAAAAACCCAGGACAACAACCGAATCAATCTATAGGATAGCCTTTTATTGAACAAAATACACAAAATACAATGAACAATAGTTCATTAAATCTAAATCTAAATCAACAAGTTAATGATCAAAACATTGAGAGACAATTAGCACACTTAATGCAAAGAGTAGAAACAACTTTAAAATCTAACTCTCAAATTGCTACTCATGATCAAGCTATTAAAAGAATCAAAACACAATTGAACCAAATATCTAATTCATTCAATCTACAAAACAAAGGTGCTCTTCCAAGTCAATCTGTCCTAAATCCCCACTTATCTAATGGGCATCTGGCTCATGGAGGGGATGAGCAACACCACACAACTTAAGCTAAAAGGCTGTAGTTTAGTGGTGTCTATTTATAAACCACTTGGTTTTCTTGTGAACCATTAGAAATCCACAAGAATATATATATATATATGTACTATTTTTATTTCAATTATACTATTTCTATAATTCCCAAAATCTTACACCCTTATCCTTACTCTTTACTGATGAATTACAATTGCATTCAATTTCTGTAGCATTACTCATGTATTTCAAATGACTTAGCTTGTTGAGTTCAATGCATTATTCGACATGCATCACATTTTCATGATAGGTATTGCGGGTGTGCTTATTATGTTCATTATGTGTCATGTTCTTCCTTTTATATATTGAATTTTTCCAATTACATTAAGGACAATGCAAAGTTTAAGTATGGGGGGAGGTTTAAGTATGTTAAAAACTTTCAAGCTTTTAAAAATTCTTCAGATAGTTATGGATTAATGGGAAGACCCTATCATACTTGAGAGGAGAATCTCTAAAGCCAATTCAAAGCGGTTACCCTTAGAGGAGATGGATTTCAAATTAAATTGTGCAATGGGTTGAGTCTTCCTATTTCATTTGAATTAATGCCTTGCTAACTTAGTTTTTCTAGAACAATTATTTTCTTTTCTCATTACCTCGTTTGTGTGGAGAGATAAACTTTTGCTGAGTGCCACCACAAAAATGATCATTTTATGACAATTCTTTCATTTTGGTGAGAATCATTCTAAAGTATCTCCCAAACTTCTCTGAGTTAGAGGATATGTAGAGGAAGATAGAAAGGGTATGAGCTCAAATATGCCATAGAGTTTCTTTGGGAATTAGGTTATGGAGATATAAGGTGTTATTGCTAACCAATTAAGGGTCACTCATTAGTTTTTAAAGTTGCAATGATAGTTATGTCATTTATTCTGTGTATTTACGTTTTATTAATGAAAAAGAATTGTGAATATCTTTCATATGATGTAAAAAAAAAAAAGAGGAAAAGAAAAAATCAAAAAGAAAATCAAGGAATCAATGTCAATTTGGGTAGAAAACGGAGATATTCAAAGTCACTTGGGATGTGAAGGGTGAAGTGGAATGTTATCATATCAGCAATTGAACATTTCGAATGATGGTATATTAATTGTCTTATCCCTTGTCTACCGACCAAAGCATTTTCCAATATCTTAGGAAGGAATGGAATATCTTAGATTACCTCTTTTGTTGGTAAGATGTGTGCCTATTTTAAACGATTAAATTCCTAATTGAGAGTGGTGAAGGCATGAATTCCTCTTGCTTGCACAAGATAGATGGTTCTTATGAATAGGTGACTTCTTGTTTACATTTTAAGGAGAGTTTATTCAATTTAAGGGCAAGGAGAGGGAGTGTTGTAAGGCTGAGCCACCTTATTCCCCTAAAATTTTCATAGCAACTGGTGATTCAGATGATTCTTTGTTTGGTTCTCTCTTTTCTCTCTCCCTTTATTTCTTTTTCTTTGGAATTTGTAGGTGTGTCCACTGAAAACCCTCTGAAGACAACTCCGCCACTATGGTAACCTAGGGGTTTAAAGGCTTGCTGCACCTGCTAAGTGTAGTCATGCTCCCTACAAAAGTGAGCTAGTATAGTTTTAGTTAATTTTATTTAGTTGTCTTTATTAATCTCGTGATTTTATAGTCTTATTTTAGTATTTTGCTAAGAGACTAGCAAAACTTAAGTATGGAAGACTTGTTCAGACTCAAAAGTGTGCATTTTATAGATATTAATTCATGCATTTTACTAAGTTTTAGTTACATTTTTCATTGAGTAACGATGATTGCAAGGTTAACTATGCTTTTAAGCATTATACACGTTTATTCACTTTAATGATGCATGAATTAAGTTTTAAGTCGTAAATTATATATGTTGGTGATTATTCACTAGAAAGGAGGTGATTGAATGATAATTGACGGTTTACTTTGCTGGTAAATTGATTAATTCATAGAAGAAATCACGATTTATGTCTGAGTTACAGTGTTCATGGGTAAAGTTCTTAATCAACGAACTTATTCCGTGGGTAAATTAGTTTAACCACGGACATGTATATTGCTTTTTCTGCACGATGAATTTCATTGATATAATGGCAATTACAATTATAGTGGATGATAAAATATGATAAATTATTTCTCCTGTAATATGATGTGCTTCATAAAAGATATTCTTCAATGAGTATTTGCAAGGAAATTCATATAAAAGTAGAACTGAGAAATTGAATTTAGCTGATGCTCGATAATGGAGAACATGGACAAACAAGGCAAAGAAGTGGGCTTGCATGGAACGATCTTACACGTCTAGATGTGCACCATGTCCTTGCTAATTGCTAGCTATGAACTGCCACTCCCTCAATCTATAAAACAATCTCGTAGGCATGAAACCACCCTCGCCCTCCTCCTTCATCTAGACACCAATCACAAGCACATTCTTCATCTCTTTCATCTTCCACCTTCCACCCACTTGCTTCTTCAGAGAGGAGATTGATGACCTCTTCTTCTCCTATCAACTCCCTAGTGTATTTGCTATTCTTTTCTCTACCCAAGCGTATCCTTGAAGGAAAAACTCTTAGCACCGGTTGCTTCCTCCTCTATTCCTTGGTGTAATTGCAAAGTGACATCTAAAATCTCATTCAAGGTTGAAAGGAAGGTTTGCCGGCTTGACAACCTGGTGGGCCAAAAGTAAAGAGGAAGAGAGCTCTTAGCCTGAGCAAGATTCGAAGGGTGAAAATTGTAGTAGAGCATTAGGTGTTCTCTCCTTTTCCTTTTTCCTTTTCCTTTACTTTTACATTCACCTATCTTATCACATCTATCTCAATGTTGAGAGAATGATATTATGTTTGATGTACTATTGAATGTTTATTTTTATCTTTCCAAGTATTCGTAATGTATTTTGATTTATGTTTTATATGTTGTTTGTCATATTCTTAAGATAGAAAGAACAAAAATATAAGAGAACAACTCTTAGAAGTTTCGGAAATCTTGAATTGTACTTAATTTCATCTGAAACTCACTTTTATCACATTTACCAACGAGTTAGCCTATTTCTTAAGTGATTTAACCATCAGCCAACATCGCAAGTTAAGCCCTATCAAGCCGACTAAGTGGTTTATCAATGAGAGGTATTGTGGTAAAGACATTTACCCATGAACCAACCCCATGGGTTTATGCATTTTCATTGAAGTAGACTTAAATGCATGTGTGAATTAAAATATAGAATGTTTAGGAATTAAGAAAAATTAAGTATTTGGAATTAAAACTCAATTAATAGGGTCTTTCAATAGAAAATTCAAATCATGTATTAAAAGACTTTCTTTTTAATCCAAATATTCTAAGTGAAGAAGAAATTAAAGTTAATGAAAATTCTCTGAAAATTACATATATAAAAATTGATTAAAGAGCATCCTAGCGATTATTTGGAACAGAGCAACTGTGACATTGCTTTAGAATTAGTTGTTCCAATAATTGTATCACACTAATTTAGCTAAGCACCAATCAAAAATAATCCCTGTGGACAAACTCGTATTTGCACACTAATTACATCTGAGCATGTGCACTTACAGTGAAATTAACATATTTCGAACATACATTATTAAAAAAAATTAATTTCAAAAGTTCAAACAAGTCATGAAGAGTGAGTACATAAGTCGTGTAAAAGGGATGTGAAAAGGTGGTGAAATGATCTCCTATTTATAGACTTAAGGTGGGACCAATGACTACTAATTCAAGTAAAATCAATATAACATTTTTCCAAATCGTTATACCAATTTTAATAGTTAAGCTGTATTTTGGATAGATTGTTGTACCAATCCTATGTTTTGAATATAAATTCGTTATACTGATTTTCCAATCGTTATAACAATTTTCCTAAGTGTATCTTGAATTTTGGATCATTTGGAATCAAATCGTACACAGCTAAGTATTTCAAAAACTTTCCTAAGTGATGGCTGATTCAAAAATCATTATAACGTTTTTGTGAAATCATTTTATCGATTTTCATAGATATCCAAATTTTCAATTTTTTTGGGATTATTTCTCTAAATGAATATCTTATACAAAATTTTTCCTAAATATCAATTTAAATTCAAAAATCGTTATAATGTTTTTGTCAAATTGTTATATCAATGTTTCTAGATATCTTAATTTGTGGGATATGTTTGTATCGAAATAATTTTAAAAAAAGTTACCTAAGTGTCAGATTAAAATAAAAAATCCTTATAATGTTTTTGTCAAATCGTTATACTAATTTTTCAAGGAGTTTAAGTCATGACCTAGTCATATGAATAGTAAATCGTTATATCGAATGTGAAATTTGTTATACTGATTTTAGGTAGTGCTTTCTAACTAGTCTAATATGAAAATGTTGTAACATTTTTGAATTTTGTTACACCATTTTTGGTCTATGAAGGTTTAAATAGGTATAGACTTAAGATATAAGTGAGTAACCTATGCTAATGTCTAAAGTGTTTCGAGTGTATATTTTTGCTCTTGACTTTTCTTCACCCTTCACCATCTTCATTGTCTTCATCTCTAGTCTGGAAATTTCTTTGACTTTGTGTAATTACTTCATTCCTTCCTTTTTTCCTTTATAACTTTATGACTTTGAATCTTCATTCCCTTCATGCCAATGTTGTTTGAAATTATCAAAACCTATAAAGGGTGAGTTCTTAATAATCTCTCCCATTTTAATGATGTGAAAACCATATCCTCAAACTAAAAAAAACTTAATACACCTAATACAACTTATTACAATGACATGCACTTTTCTCTCCCTTTTCAACAATAATGAAAAGGGTGGATTAGATTTTACTCACCCTATTTGACATTTTACAAATCACAATGAAGATGCTTATCATATTCATTTGAGAGCTTCCCTTGAATGAAAATTCCCTCTAAATAAGATACTCCCCCTTACTAAAAACAATACTTGAAGCATAATAAAGAGTGTTGTATTTGAAAAAATTCATAATATTTGAAAAATAAAAGCATTCACACAACAATACTTAAGTCATCCAAGTAGATATTTCAAATTACATACAATGTCATAACAATTCAACCACACATTCAAGCAAATTAATGCAATACAATTCATAATTAAAATAGACAGTCTCAATATTTAAAGAAAGTAGAGTTATTCAATTTTGATGGAGCGTCTTCCTCCATCATTGTGACTTGAGTTTCTTCTTCAATAGTCAGATTCTTCATTGTAGATAAGACTTATTCTATATTAGCATCCAGATAAGCCTTGTTGTCTCTTTTCTACTTATCCAACTATTGCTGCAAATAAAGGTGAGTCCCTACTAGCTTAGTGCCGATGTAAGTTCTCAAGTTCTTTACCTATTACCTTGTGTATTCTACCTTTCATCTTGCTTTTGCTCTCTATTGATTTGTTTCAATGAATTCATACATGTCACTTATTTCATTCAATTTGTGTCTGATATTTGCAATTTATCTTCTACATCCTCATTAGATTCCTATTCAATTTGATGTTCTTGAGAGGAAGATGGTGCTACGTGTTACTATCTCTCAAGCAAATCCCTTAATGGATGGCCAACACCACCCTCAGGTAAATGAGAGCAGAAAACAGGCTCCGAGTAAATATCAAAAAATATAAATAAAATAGAGTTGCCACCTTATTTTCAGGGGAAAATAAGGAAACCTATGAGGAAAGGATAACCTTTTACAACAAAGACTAAAAATCCCAATTAAAAGAGTAAGACATGGATATAGCAAGGAGGTCTGCTGTCCAAAAGACTGGATAAGGAGCTCTGGGTACTGGTGGGGAAGGTGTTAGGCACCCCCAGCTAGCCCGAATAAGATCCGGCCTCTCAATGGCTTATAAAAAGGGTTACTAGGAATAAAAAATCGGGACTCGTCTTTAGTATTCCAGCCATGGAGGAGGTCAGAAACTGATAGAATCAACCAGGAGAATAACGGAAAGGGTCGTGGTTTGCATCGACCCTGAGGGATTATGCTAAATAAATGAGAAAAACACAAGGGGCTCACACCTCTAGGAATTAACACTTAGCGGGTTCCGATGGATATTTCCCGAACTGCAGGTCTTCGACCAGAGGGGCCACATGAGGACTCAGAAATGAGTCCGATCTCAAGGCACATACCTAAGCCACGATGCGTAAGCCGGCATCAAGGGGTGGCATAGAGAGAGAGAGAGAAAGCCAAAAGCTAATCGCATGATCAGACAAGGGTGAGAAAGAAACAAAACAGCCAAAGAAAAGTGGGGCACATGAGGATGCCAAGTAGATTAGGTCGGCATAGGGTGGCAACCAACTTGCTTGCCGATTGGCCAATCCAAAACTGATATTTTCAAAGATCGGGTTCCATGTTTTGTCCCGCAATGCGTAGACCCGTGCATCTAAACTGATAAGTATGCAAAAATAGATAAACAAAGTCAGCTCAAAGAAAAGGGTATCTATAGTGACTTTCAAAACATAAAACAGCATGCATGGTCGTAAGCTAGGAGTGAAACTTCGCTCAGGCAAAGCGTTTGCTTGGTGCAGCAAGGAGAACATCATTACTCAGGGAAATGTTAAAGACAATTCTCCCTTATCTCGAGTGACATGCATGCAGGATAAGAAGGGGAGGGGGGATCTTGGGTGATCCCCGAGAGAAGAAATGGCTTCCCCAGTCGAAGCCATGGATGACCAGGTGAGACGGTATTACTTAAAATAAAAGAGTCGTCTCTCCCTTTATTGCTAGTGGGAAAGCGGGAGAGGAGGACTAACCTGTAGAAAGGTTAGACCAGAGTCCAAGTTGGTGAGCCATCGTTCACGAACGGTCGGCTGTGGACGAAAGCCAGAAGTCAGACGAAACAGGTGGCCGACGTTAGGAGCTGGAATGCCTAGACACTCGAGCAGTAACAGAAAATCAAAGAGTCGAACCCCTCTCTAGTGGCAGAGGGGGATCTATTTATCGGCCAGGGTCACGACATTTCACGAAGTTGGACCATTGAGCGTTGGAAGGCCAAGTGTTGCACACGTTATGTCGGTTGGGCAATGATCGGACTAGCGACCTTTGGGATTATTGACGGACGCCAACACTGTGAGCCAGAATTCCATCATATTCGTTGAAATTCCAACTTATCTGCTGTGAAAGGCTAGCTCTTTTAGGTCCATTGTAGTGATCTCTAACGAGTCAGAAATGACTGGTGTAAAGGGGCAAAATTTCGCTCTATTTATCGAAATTCCGTCGTTTCTACCGTGGAAGTTCGGATATCTATGTCTGTTTGGTCAACTACAAAGGGACTGATCTCGTGCCCCTTTGAAGCACATGAAGAGCGATTAGCGGGGCTGGATCTCTGCCATATAGGCCAGATATCCACCTACTTACTGCCAGACGATCGATCCATTCTTGGGCTTGATCCCTCAATCGTAATACTTTTGGAAGGGGCATCAAGAGTAGCAAGGGCCGTACTCGTACCACTAGAAAGTGCATCAATAGTGGCCGCTTGGGATTTGGTAGCCGACCTACTCTCGGAAGGCTAAATCGTAAAGTCCCAAGTTTTATTCCACGGCTAGCTGTAACACTACGACCTTTACCTTATGGTTGGCCAAGAGCAAAAAATGGAAGTGTCGTAAAAGGAACGTTAACAAAAATGGTACTTCCGTAAAATGGACATCAATGATGGTGGTGGTTCCATCTAGGAGACGAAACCATCAATTAAGCAGCAACCGTTCGGTGATTCGTTATACGAGAGACAATACAATGGTGTTGGCTCGTTGCACAAGAGATGACTCAACAGAGTAGGTTGAGCAAGAGATGATACAACAGTAATTTGTTGTACAAGAGATGACCCAACGAAATAGGCCCGTTGAGCGAGAGGCTTGAGGCGAAAGACTAAACGAGACTTCCACCCAGGAGGGCTGGCTTCCAACTGATATGGTCAAAAGACGGCTCAAACTTCTGAGGTGTCCTAGTTGGTACTTGAGAGTACAACACTTAACTTGAATCCAAATCGTAAGAGGCCGAATGCTTGGCCCAGACTATCCATGATATCTACTACTTATCCCCAAGTATAAGGGGGTCAACACTACGATTGTCGGCCTTTGTGAGGATGGATGATCTTTGGTCCCTCTAAACATATTGTAAATAGTGATTGGAGTACATGGGAGGGAAATTATGTTGAATTTGGTAATATCCACATCAACATTTTCCAATAGGCTTATAATGCTACGGCCATAGAAGAGTTTGGTTTTAACTATTCCCATGCAATGTAAAACTACATGAGCCCAATTTACTAGTATGCCTTCCATTATGTAGTAGATGGCTCTCAATGTATTCTCGTTTAACTCATCAGTGTGTCTGTACGGGCTTAAGATGTTGTTAAAATAAACATCCGTTCGTTTTAAAATTTATAAACTCCGCAAGCACACGGTGCCTATTGTAGGTAACATGCAGGTATGAGTCAATCCACAAAGAACTAGTAATTTTCATAAATTCCAATATCAATCAGTAAAACGCAAATTCTTGTTGTTTAAATCAACTAATTCCACTCTTTTCATATGAGATATAAAGCTAGTTGCATATAAATTTCATAATTCCAAGTCATTCAAGAGGACTTATTTCCCTCAAATGGGATCATTTAGAAGTGAAGAACTTCCATTCCCCCTTATCATAGGTGAATACCTCTATTCAATAAACAACATTTGGAATATAAATCATATCACACCATTCAAATCCACATATAAAGAATACATGAAAGCACCTAATTAATACCTTATGCACAAGATTCATCAATCAAATCCATGACACTAACATATTCATTCACTTTTCATCATCTTATCACATAAATACATCAGTTCTAACCTTAAAAACATTAATTAAGCAAATCCACACTAAATCAAGTAATCTCAAATATGTGAAATATAACTCTGTTCTAAACTGTATTCGAGGAATTTGCCTCAACTTGACATCCTTCTCCTTCTTCCCTGATAGTTATTAAATTCAACTAAAAATA
>JAMKPZ010003101.1:0-27487 GCA_024699675.1 Amphibolis antarctica
GAGAATGGTTGATTCTTTAATTAAAAGTGCGACAATAAAGGAGTGAGACTTTGAAATTATCAACCAACATTTAATTAAAGTTATCAACCACTCTGTAAAGGTGTACATATTACGACCTTTTAATTACCAACAGACTAAGATAAATAACTTTAAATTTCAAAGTACGTTGATAACTTCACAAAGTAATTGATGGGTAACATTTCAGATTAAACATATTTTACTTTGTTCTAACTAACTTTTTTCTCAAAAATGTTGCACGAAAGTATAATCAATGCACTTGATAAATCAACTTTTCTAACTAACCTGTAACTGATGTTAAACGAAAGTATAATCAATGCACTTAATAAATCAAATTTTCTAACTAACCTGTAACCGATGTTAAACGAAAGTATAAATAATGCACTTAATAAATCAACTTTTCTAACTAACCTGTAACCGATGTTAAATGAAAGTATAATCAATGCACTTAATAAATCAACTTTTCTAATTAATCTGTAACCCGTTGGTAGATCCAACACTAATTGACGTCCTTCCGTATTCCATTCGATAACTTCAAAAAAATCCTTAACAAATGAATCCCAAATCCCAAATCCTTGACAAATGCAGTACGGAACTACCGTTAAAATCGCAAATCCTTGACGAGGGGACTTCTAGCGGACTACGCAGGTGAGGATGATTGGGGAAAATGAATCGTTGTTTTTTTTGTGTTAAAATAAATGGATTGCTTTTACGCAGGTGTCATCGGCGGGAGGATTTTTTTTTCGAATACTCTCTCTCTTCATCAAACAACCGTTAATCTTTCATCCAATGGGTGCTTACAGAATTGACTTCTGTAGGCACCTACAAAACCATTAAACCCTTTATATAATGTAAATATTTCATATATAATATAATACTTATACAATTTATAAAAAATATATTATATAAGATATTATCATTCTTGTAGAAGAAGAAACAAGTTGGTGAGAGGAGGTCAAGTACCTTGTGATCTTGGTGGTTGATCTTGGTGGTTGAACATACCTTTATGGCAAAGGTCATGAGTTCAAATCTTGGCACATGAAAACTATGAAAAAAAAGTTGGTGAGAGGAGAGAATATTTAGGTTAAGTTGGCCTTTAAGGGTGTTTGTGTTCTTTAGAAATTAATAAAAAGAAAATTATGAAAAAAATTTATTGTTAAAATGTTAAAAATTTGGAAATAAAAGTTTTTATAGGAATATTTGTGTATGAAAATTTAGAAACATTTATATTTAATTTTTTTAAAATTAAAAATATTTTAAATTTTTAATATTTCAATAATAAAAAAATTTCTAAATTTTTCCTTTCATTAATTTTCAAGATTTACAAATCCCTCCAAACAAAGTGTTTGTGAAAATTAGACAAATGAAATTCTAGTATTTGTACATTTACGAAAAATTAGGAAAAATGTATTTTATATATGTTTCTGCATGTGCTGCAAAACAATAGAAATTTGAAATTTCTTTGGTACAAATTGTAACATTGATATTCTAAATTTGTATTACAACAAGATAATATTCAGATAAAACTTTGAACATGTATCACAAATTTGCATTGTCATGTGAATATATAAAATAAAAGATTATTGCTTGAAAAGATTGAATTTTACGTGAAAAAAATCAGATTTTTCGTGAACAATTCCAGCTTTTGGAGAAAAAATTCTGATTCTTTCGTGGAAAAAATCTTGATTTTTCATGAAAAAAGCCATTGACTTCACGAGTCGGAAATGTATATTTTCATCCTCTCCTTTTATACAATGGCAAATGGAGAAAATTTTTAAAGCAGAAAATACCTGAAAATTCAAAAAAAATAATTAGCTTTTCTGGGAATTTTTTTCTTAATGCACAACGTAAGGTATACGATAGGATTCATCTTGAGGGTGATTTTGCCATTTTATAATCTATTTACGAATGAATCTTCAAAACCTATATGAAATTTTAATTATTGTGACACTTGAAGGATTTGTATTTTTAGAAAATATAGAAAATAATGTGAAATAATAAATTAAATTTTTTATCGTTTTTCATCATTTTCAAAGATGTGCTTTGTAGATTGGTTTCAGTTAAACATCAAATGCAAAATTCCATCATTTATCAAAATTATTTCATTTAGTTGGTGTTGGGAAAAAGAGTGTCAAACGAAATTGAGTTTCACAGTGATCGAAGTTAAATTTGTGTTAAACACTATAAACGTCTGTTAAACTTATGTTCTTCGCTGCATATTTTTATTTCACCAATCCAAGCGTGTTGGACGTGCTACCCTTGTGCGAACAAACAAACATGCACATAGATGCATTCACATAAGCACCACTTGAATCTCAGTGGACTCTGCAGTGGTATTTTAAGTTTAAATTTTAATAACACTCATGGAAACCAGCAATTTTGGCCCTATTTGCTTAAAATCAATTTGCTGTTGTTCTGAATTGATTTTATAAATGAATCATGTGATGCTTTCAATTATTGCTGCAACTTCACTGGTCACGATTGAAATATCAAGTTTCACCATTTGTTTCCACTTAAAACTTCACCCTGAAATTCATATGTTACGGGTTTTCAATTTAGATCCTGAAATTTATATGTTATGAATCTCAACATCCAGAATTTCTCAAAAAAGTAAAAGGAAAATGGAAATCAAGTGCTAGTTTTGTCAACCAGATTGTAAGACAAAAAGGTTGTAATTCTTTTCCAATAATTTTTGTTCTAAGCAGAAGTAACAATGAATCGAGAAAGCAGAAGTAACAATGAATCGAGAAAGCAGAAGTAGATGAGCTTACAAGAATCTTTTGAATAGATTCGAAACTAAAAACATCACAAAATGGGACCCAAATCCATAAATACAGATCTTCAGAGACGTCTCTGACAAAATTGAAACAATACAGGGACACCAGAAAATACAGAAAGATGGAGAGACGGCTGACGGCTGGCTATTGTAGGAGTCACCACTGACTACCATGAGAAGGGAAGGACAATGGAAGGTCCATTAGACGAGCTTCCATCGCCCACATGAAAAATACCTGCGCACTGAAGGTCGGCATCAGAAGCATCATTGGAAACCAGGACTGTGCTTGCTTGCCCATCATCCATTGCAGGGCAGGAGAAGCTGGAAGTTGAAACATTGTTAGAAGACTGTGGTCGAGAACGCCTGCCCAAACCTCCATATTGTTGCAGGCCATCAGCCAAGGTCTGGGCAACTGGAATCCCGTCAAAGGTCACCATGTGGCTTTGGTTGATGCTTGAAGCTTGAGTTGGTGATGACAGAAGAGAGAGAGCACAATCAGAGTCGAGGACTTGAGATGACCCGCTCGCAAACATTTTCTCACCATTGCCATTGTTCACCGAGAAAGATATGGTGTTCAGAAGGGGCTGACAAACAGGTGCTGCCTCTGCTGTCCCACTGCTGATCATGGCTCTGTTACCTTGCTGGAAAGGTAGCCTCTGTTTTCCTTCTCCGTAACTACAAGAATAGGAATTGGAGAAGTTGAGATGGCTGTCAGCCAGATGTGGTGGATGGAGCCTGAAAAGTGTGCCCTCATTCTTCACAACACTGTTCCATGTATGATCTGCTGTGGATGTTGGATACAGATGAGAGTACGATGAGAATCTGGGACCTGTATGAAAAAGGTCCTTATCAATCTGATGGTTGATTTCAGGAATTCATTTCGAGATCAGAAACTCTGCGACTATTTACGCAGACAATATGAGCAAATTGCATTAAGGATTCCCAGGTAGAGCCTGTAAAGCCTATGTAGCATACAGATAATCCGAGGGATTTTGTATATCATGAAATTTTGAGATTAAAACAAGATAATCTAGGGAGGCTAAGATTATCTTACAGATATTCCTGTCTATTGCCTGAAATTATAGGATCAGGAAAAAGGTGCATGATGATTCAGTGATTCACAAATGATAAGTGAAATGTTTTAAAAAAAACTGAAACCTTGGAGGTTAAGGGGCAAGCTTCCAGAATTCATTGGTTCAGTCTGAGGTTTCCTGCGACGCCTGTTGTGCCCATCAAGACGTTTCCTGCAGCTCCGTTTGACTTCATCGAATTCCACCAACAAATGAAATCTGGTGATATCAGAAACAAAGTAACATATGAAAATCCAAGATTTGTGAACAAAACATGGGTTGACGAGTAAGTAAAGCTGCAAAGCTTGCCTTAACTAGAAGTAAAGAATTTTCAGTTTTCAGCATATTCTGCTTCCAAATTGAAATCTCAGATTCGCAAAAGCAAGATAAAATGGATACATACATTCAGAATAGTCATAAATGGGAAAAGATGGCAAAGGTCATCTAGAATAATTGTTAATCAGAAATTGCATTGAGCAAAACCAAGACAATTTATGAGTATTTTCCCAGAATGTTTGGGTAAACCAACCATAAAACATGTTATGAAGAGGAAGGATACAGTTAATTGTTGGCATAAACCAAAGGTAAACCAAGGTTGTTTTGCTTTCTATGTTGATACTAACAAGACTAGAATTGTGGGTAAAAATAAGAATCCTTAGTTGAAGTACAACAAAAGAAAAAGAAACATAAAAAAGAACATATCAATTAACCCAATTAGCCGGAGTAGGTCAAATTTTCAGTGCAAATCCAAAGCATGCAGTTCTTGCCAAGTTGAGGTACAAAGGATGGTCCATATGCAAATATCCTGAAAGTTAAAAGGCTATTTTCGAGATGAAATCCCATCACCAAAAGGATAAATGCTTTCAGATTTATCTCACACTAATAAATAGGATGTCTGTTGCTCTTCTAGTATATATACTTCACCATATTGTTTTCCGATTCATTAACACAGAAGGAATCCTAGCTCAATCGAAATCATTTTCTAATTCATCCATCTGTCAAGCATCTCATTGCCTCAAGTTCAAGTTTGTCAGTAAGATGGATTAAAGATTGTGGAAAACTCAATGGAAAGTTTTCTAATGTATTCATGGCCAACAACCCACATTTTCTTCTTTGATCTTTATTGTTCCTTGTTTTTCTTATAAAATCTCAGTAGACATATGCATCCATGTTAGAGAGGGAAGGTGGAATAGACAAGAGAGAGAAAGAGATGAATGAGAGAAGGTAATGGAATAGTAGGGAGAGAGAAAGAAAAGTGGTGAAATTTTAGGTAGTATGAAAGATGACGGACCCAAAAAAGGATCCGTGAAAAATGGTGAATTGATGGAGAAATGAAGAGTATAGAGAATATGGTGAAATGTTAAAGAGAGGAGAGAAATATGAGATAATGCAGTGGAATGCTAGGGAAAGAAAAAGAAACATGAGAGAATGGGGACAGATATTAGGAAGAGATATGAACTAGAGAATGTGATTGAATGTTTGAGGTAGAGAAAGAAATAAGAAGTGGTGGAATGTTAGAGAGAGATAAAAGAAGGCGATAAAATATTAGAGAGAGAGAGAGAGATATGAAAGATGGTGATGAAATGTTAGAGAAAAAGGGGGAGAAAGAAAGTGTGATGGTGGGAATAATATGAATAATTCTAGCATATTTATAAGGTGAGGACGGTGTAAAAGTTAGAATTTATGTGTAAGATTTTACAAGTGAATGCTAGTCCATTCACATCAACTACTTTTGTTGACATTAAGTTATGCATATGAGTCAAAAGATAGGAGAATGAATGTGACGGCAGGTGCTTAAAATAAATGTATTCATCGTATTAAGTGCATAAAGAAGATCTGAGACACTACAGACAAATATGATGTTTGATGAGTGCATTTCAACGGTAAAAAAAAAAAAGAAACACCTCAATCAAGAACAAACACAGCCACAAGCTAACAGAAACAAAATGACAAGGATGGAATCAAAAAGTTTGCAGGAGACAGATAAGAAAGCGTGTCAAACCAAAGGATTGGAAGGATCCAAGTTTACATCCAAACACAGTGAGAAAGGAGGAAGAGAGAATTTCATGTCCAAATATAGTGTGAACATTGTACATGTTTTTCCACTAAATTTGGCAGCATGAGATGGTTCACCTAGGCTTACCTTCAGAGTGACAGGATGAGAGAGAAGGTTCAGCAAATTATGACAGTTTATGTTAAGATAGCAGACCTAGGAATAAAGATTCCTAAGCCAAACAGTTCTGAACTGGGAAGAATAGAGGAAAAATGTAAGTATAATTTAAACCCTCTCCATGTAAGTGGTCCTGAGTGGCAAAACCAGGAAGAGAAGTATATAATTTAGAGTAATGTAGCAATAATAAAAAATGGTAACCAAATCATACACGGAGGGTGAGATACTATTCATTATTCGGTGGAAGATGCAAGGACTGCAGAGAAGTGGTCCCGTATCACTTAATAATCAATCATCCAATCTGCCATGAACAGGCACATAGTTGGAAAACCTAGTCCTAGATTCTGTGACCTTTTGGAAGCGTTACAACATTAGAATAGGGAGCAACAATCAGCAGCGAGGAAAGAAAGCACCTAGCACTGAAACTGAAGACCAGATCATCTAGTATATATAAAAAAAAGGGGGATCACCAATCAACAAAGAATAGAATACAGAACGTAGAGGCTGAAAATGCTAGAATATAGACGGTCAGAAAACCATGGATCATACCATCGAATCAAAGATGAAAAAGCATTTTTAAAGCATCTACAAAAAACCCAGAAACGAAATCTTAGCAAAAGAGAAGCCAACAATTGAGGGCAATGCATTACCTGCTACACTGCTGACAGAACCTCTGTTCCTGGCCACCAACCAACACTATCGGAGTCTTGGAGTGGAGCTCGCAGACCTTGTGACGGCGATGGTACTCTCTACAGTTGCTGAGGTCAGATTTGCACCCGTCTACGAGGCAGGACACGTTCTGGCTCCCGTTGCTCGGCGTTCGTGCCCTCTTGGACGGGCCGCGCGGAGACACCGCCGGCGTCGTTGACGCCCTCGGTTGATCCTTCAGGCCGCTGGAGGAGCCAAAGTCGCCCAGACCACCAAGTTTGAGGTCGAAATCGAGTCCAGTCGACGGACGCCGGAGGCTACCGCCGCCGGAAGTGACAGTGGCTACCACCGACCCAATGTTGGGTTCGGAGACGTGCTCTAATTCTGGGAGATCCCAGGATGGAAGCTTCATTCTCCAATCCATGGAAGAGAAGACCACCCACTTCAATTATTATTCCCTTGAATAGAATGAAAAACAAAGAAGAAGATAAACGATCGAAGATCGAAGATCAAAGACCAAAGATTCCTGCTTTCCCCCGTGTAACGCCTTGCACTTCTCTCCTTCCTCTCCTCCAAACTCTCTCACTCCCACTGTTCCAAATGTGCCATGATACACAGCAAGGAAGAGATGAGAGATCTTCTCTTCAACCCACCCTCCACAGAGCCACAAACCCAAAAGAATACTGTTGGGTTCAGGAGCACCACTACAAATATCAGGGTGAAACGGGAGAAGAAGATGGGGAACAGCGCAGGACAAGGAGAAAAGACACAGCAAAGCAGACGACGTCGATTGGTGTTGTTGTAACTTTGTTCAGCAGTGGAACATAAAAAGACCAAAAAAATCAACATCAAACGCCACTTCCCAAGGGAAAAACCACGGAAACGAACTCAAACTTCTATGTTAATAATATATTGAACCATTCCGTTTAACAGAGAGGAGGAGAAGCTGAACCCAAGAGCGAATGAGCGAACCCAGCAAAATCCAGACAAGCGATGGGGTACCTCACCAGACCCACCCAACTCTCACCCTGAGGTACAAGAAGAGAGGGGGGGAGGATCACAGACAAAGATAGATGGGTGGTGGAAAAGAGGGAGAAAGGTCCACACCCAAAAGGCCGGAGAGGGGAGACCGGAGACCGCTCGATGGCGTGGCACCCCAAGACAGCTGCACTGCAACGGCAGCGGCAGCAGCAGCGGCAGTACCAGCGGTTCGGTTAAGCTTAGTTGCCCCTTCTCGACCATTCAATTAATCAATCACTGCCATGCGTCCTACCGCTGAACTCAAGTGATTGCTCCGCCGATGGACTGGATGGTAACATTCGTACTCAAATTGTCATAATAATCTTCAAAATTAACATTCTTATGCTTCATTTATTAACGAACATTTAGTTCTACTTTTATCTTTAGCTATAGTAAAAAAGTTAAAGAGTAATTTTGTAAACGATCTTATAACTATAGTTTCATTTACGACATCAGTTATAATTTTTAAGAGTATTTCTAATTTACATTTTTTAATCTACTTTTTTCATTATTTTATCATCATATTTCTAATCACATTAATATTTATATATTTTACATAATAATATTTTATAATTTAATTAAAATAATCAAACATATATAATTTTTTTAAAATAATAAAAAAATAGAAAAATAATTTTAAAAAAAGTCAGAGGAAGTTCTGGTGATGCTTAGAGAAAGTTTCGATGGTGTAGAAGAAATTTTTGGTTATGCTTAGAGAAAATTCAAGCGATGCTGAGAGGAAGTTTTAGTGGTTCTTAAAAGAAGTTCTGATGATGCAGGTTTGCTAGAGGTAGTTCTAGTGATACTTAGAAGAAGTTTCGATGATACAGAGAAAGTTTTAATAGTGTTTAGAGAAAATTCAAATAATGGTGAAAATAAATTTCAGTGATGTTGAGAGAAAATTTCAATAGTGTTGAGAGAATGTTCCAATGGTACTTGAAAATTCGGAAGAAATCACAAGTATCGTGTGTTTAAAAAAAGCGTTGACCAAAAGAATGATGAAAAATCGATATTTTTGAGTTGGAAAACGAAATGAGACTTACCTAATAAATTATAAAGTAAAAATTTATATAATAATAATTATATATAAAAATTTATGTAAAATTAAAATTTATATTAAATTTTCAGCAACAACGAAACCTTATTTTTCAGACCGGCGTCGGAGATCCGTGGCCTTCGCTGCAGGCGATACGTTTACCTGCTGCGGGTAAAAGTGACGACAGCTCTGCCGGTGATTGAAAAATTATTTTTCAACTTCGTCTTTTTTTTCGAAGATGTTTTAAACTTCGTCTTTCTAAAAAAAATAAAATTGTTTTTCAACTTTCTGTTGAACAGCGGTGACAGATGGACGACGACATGCCATACGGATCACAAGAATGTCAGAAGAATTCATCACGTGAGCAGATTATTATTATTATTATTATTATTATTATTATTATTTGATAATGACGACACTTTTTTCTAATTTCCAATTCCAAACTTCATCTAATTGGGTTTAATTTTTACGTCCTGTTATATTTGAGTGGATTATAATCTTGGCACGGTAAATAAACGTACATTAACATAATTTTAAAGTTACGTATAATTATTATAATTTTAAAATTATCAAAACAATTATGTTAGGTAGTAAAACCTAACATTGAAAAAAAAGATCTGAGGACAACAATCTTGTGAGTGTATAAGTTGAATTTCAAAGTTTTGTGAAAGACCTCTTAACCTTAACTGTTAGAATGTTGATAATGTTACCTTATTTTATTTTCAATTAGTTACACCATTTTTAATCATTATCTATGAAATTTAACTTGTCCCTACTTTAATTAATCATGAATTCAAAACTTCGAACTTGCAGAATACCTTTCAAAAGAAAATCATCTACATGGTACACAGTTGGAGCTAAAGATTTGTTTGTTAAACAAGTTTCAACAATACATATTGTACACAGTTGAAGTTGAAGATAATTTTTTTTGGTGAAAAGGGTGTAGTACATAATACACACTATTGGAGTTGAATTGTGGATAATGTTCATCAACGTTGAACCGCTAAAGTTGGTTTTCACCGGCTCTACAACTCCAACTTGAGAAATGTCACCTTGCATTTTATGATGTCGGCTTTCCTTCTCTACTACGCACTTTACGTCTCTACTTGAAAATCGAAAGGATCCTCACCATCGATCGGTGTTTGTTAGGATGATTTGTTGTGGTATACATTGTCGATTGAGTGAATAATGCATCATTTTGTTAGGTGTTGATGAATAATGCATGATTAATGTGTCATTTTGGTGGGGGTCGTCATTGTCCCCCAACTCATAGTACATATTATAACTTTTGTTAGGCATTGCTCATTATTTCTATTTATTTTTCATTTATGTTACATTAGTTTGTTGAAATTGCATTTTCATTAAATAAAATGTAATTATTTAATGATTTAATTGGTTAAATCATTGTCAAATTAATTAGTTCATAAACAATCCCTATCATGTAATTAGCTAATTACTTAATTAAATTATTTATAAATTATTAAATCACGTGTAATTATCTTATTCGTTAATTAAATTCAATGAGTCATAAATTAAAATGTAAATATGTCATGAAGTTAGGGTTAATTTTGTCAAATTAGAGTTATATCTCAAAATCTCTAATAAACACAACTTCAACTTTAATTAACAACTCCAATCAACTCTTATTACAGTATAACTTAAGAAGTTCTTGAACTCAATTCCGACATATCATATGGTTGATCTGAATCAATTGACATGACATGACATGACATTGCTACGGGACCATCCGTTTCTGGTATAGCGTTCTTAAAAATGGCATGCTAAAAATGTAAATAAAGTCCACTTGGACAAGGCATGAAAAATTTAATAGCTATAAACCTAACACCTTAGGTCTCAACACCTAACCCGGCCCTATTTAAAAATTAATGCTAATAAAATAAAACTCTATTAAAACACATCATTAAGCTCTGATGATACACCTTGAAAATTTTAATTTTAACAATATCACAGTTTTTAAAAAGGGGTATGTGGAGAGATAACCCCTATGTTTGGGTTGTAATCTTGTTATTGAAACTGTAAATAAATTTTTTAGTAATTGTGATATTACTTTCAATTTTTGGAAAAATATGCTTTTCATTGTTTATGATATTTTTGATGACAATTTTATTTTTGAAGTTGTAATTAGAAAGATCAAGTTTAAATTTAACTTCCCTAAACATCTTATCCTTAGTCTCTTCTATGCTTTAATTTCTTTTGGATGATTCAAAAAATACAAAAAACCATGCCTTATATATATCCTTAATTTTTTAGGTGTCATGAAGCTATCATCTTGATATTCTCAGGTATTTTTCATCTTTCATGTTTTTAACTTGATATTTTATTAAGTGGAGATGACTTGGAACTTATTAATAAAACTCAATCTAAATGGAAAGCCAACTTTCATCTAGAATTTAATTTGCTACAGTTGGCTCTCTAACCATTGATGGTCCTTCATTTGAATTTCACTCTTAGGGAGTGTTTGTGCTTCTTAGAAATCAATGAAAAGAAAATTTTAAATTTTTTTTCATTGTTAAAATGTTAAAAATCTGGAAATGAAAAATTTTATAGGGCCATTTGTGCACATTATGAAAATTTAAGAAAATTTATATTCAATTTTAAAAAAATTAAAAATATTTTAAATTTTTAATATTTCAATAATGAAAAAATTTCTAGATTTTGTTTTTCATTGATTTCCAAGAAACACAATTCCCTCTTTAGGCTAAAGTGGTGGAGAGGAAAAATGAAAACTAATCGTACTATCCAAGGGGTCCGGTAAAAAAAAAACAAAATAAAAAGATAACTTATTGTCTACTTGATTTAACTTCAACATCTTTTTATTTGTTGAATTATGTATCTACTAGTCTTTTATCTGTTATTATCATCTTCATACATTGTGTATCTTGAACTCGATTTGTATCTTGGATCTTTATTTTTTAATGCATTTTAATTATTATTTTTAAACTTTTTTTGAAATAGTTTCATTAAAAATCTTTGCGTCCATAAGACTTCACTGACATTTGAAAAGGAAAGTGAAGGAAAAATTTGAATGTAGAGGTTATGTGGTGGACCTATGGCCTTTTAGTGAGGTAGTTGAAGTTAGACCCTAGTGTTTAATGTGGTTATGTGGGGTCTTTCCTTCAAAACTTTTTGATCAGTAATACATGTTCCATGTTGGGTAGTCTCTTTTTTTTTCAAAATTTCTTGTAATTAACTTGTGATTTTGAAATTTATCATTTGCAAAAAAGAAAATGAAAAACTTGTTGGTAAGTTCTATCCTTATTTAGAATTAAACTTAATAAATTAAGTGAAGTTATTGACAAAGTGAAGAAAGAGATTTTGGATTTTAATCTAAATGAAAATATTCGCCACTACTAAAAATAGCTTTAAAAGTTCCATGTTTAGGATAGTAAGGAGGTGTTTGTGCTCTTGAAAAATATCAAATGGGAAAATGAGAAATAATGTGAAAAAGATGGAAAACAAACAATCAATACTTGTCAACTTTCTCTAAAGCTCGAATCTTATTAAATTTGAAATCATTGTGGATATAAGAAAGTGGCCAGATGCAAATAATTGAGTAAGGTAGTAGATTCTTTATCTTATAAAATCTAAAAGAATTCTTAATCCAAGCAAAAAAAACTAACATAAAAAAAGAAATTTTTGCTTAGATACCCTAAAATAAGGGGAAAAAAAGTGTGCACTCGAAATGATATATAACATTATGTGGATGTTACCTTACTAAAACTAATATATTAACTAATTGGAAAGGGCTCACAAGTGATATAAGGGCATCAGTTTCACTCATCATTTTCGATGTGAAACTATTTTTCCTAATATGTCATTACATGTGGATTGACACTGATACTTTATAATTTTACCTCACTAAAATTAATTGATTAGTGGAAAAGAACTTGTAAGTGATATAAAAGTCTGATTTAAAATCTAAGATTTAAAATTTAAAATTTAAGATTAAATGGACTGATTAAACCTTAAACCCTAATACTCATGAATTCTAAACTTTAAACTCAAAGATGATGTTTATACTTTCGGTATTAATAAAAAATAATAAAAAATTTAATTATTATTTATTATTATTTTATATAATTTCATATTAATTTTAAAAATATAAACACTACCTGAATCTTAAAAATTACCACACAAATGTGTACTTCGAATTATTGATTGTCAATGAAAAAAAACCCATCGTACATTACTCGTGGAAATCTGCACTTTTCTGTAAATTCCCACGTGCACCAGCTCCCATTTGCCAAACCACACGTATGGACGTGACTTTTACGTGTAACATAAGTAACTATTTTAAATTTTAAATCGAAATAGAAATATTGTCATCATAAAAAAAAATTTTAAAAAAAATAAATCCCTCCACGTGTCTCTGACGTATCTGTCCACATCAATACTTTACCGGCACTTTTGCTGGAGGATGTTGGGGAGTACGAAACTGCACCAGGAGATGTGGTTTAACAGTGACGATTAGTACTGCCCCTCGGAAAAAGTGAGTGATAATTAAGTACTGATTTCTGGATTGCAAATCATCATTTGTGTACTTGGCGTTTGGAATCTCCAGCTTTACAGGGTGTTGACAGTGCTGTTTGTAGTTAATGAAAATGAAAAAACAAGAAGATTGATTGATGATCTGACGTCGGTTAAACATGGTCCAGAAAGATTGATCATTGGAATGACATCGATTGTTCCACAACTAATGCGTTAATGAGTTGATAATGACTGATTACGAGGGTGATAATATTAATTTATAGGAATATTATCTATATACCCCTTGTTTAAGTCCGATATTGTTCCAGATACACCTCTGATTAGTTAAATATATATTCATGATTACATCTTCTTTAATCTGAAAACTTATCCATATATATATATGTACATTATGAGATTAGATAAAGTTTAGCATCCTTAATTACGTAATAAACTTTTTTTGTTCTTTATAATCTCTTCATAGGCTGTTTCTTTGTTGCTGCTTGCAATGTATCAAAAAATTGTCAAAGATCATATATGGTCAACATTTATGTTCACAGGCATGCAGTAAAATTTCCTTTCACTTGTAAAAGTCTAGATCTCAATTTATTCAACATTGACCTATAATAGATCTACTAGTGTAATTAAGCTTCGGTCATAGAATTTAAGAAGCATTATGATATATGGTTTGATTAACAAATCTACTTATGTGGGTTGGATGTGGGGTCATTAAACAAGCATTTTGATCATTTTTTGACAATAAAATTAACTAAGTAGGCCTTTTGAACAACTAATTTATCTTATTGAATAACATTATCTAATTAAGACAAAAGAATAATTACAAATTTTCAATAATTTCTCTACTTGAACATAGATTATCAACCTTTTCGACCAGGAAAATCGAGTATAACTAATTTTACCTATTAAATAATTAACTAATATAGTCTATTATAAATAACTATTTTTAAGTCAAAAGAATAATTATGATTTCTAGGAATTGAACCACTTGAACTTGAGTTTTGATCATTTTATCACAATGACATCTCTCTTTCTAAATTGGATTGGATGGAGCAATTGAATGTAATTGAATGTGCTAGCTCATACCAGTTAAGACACTTGGCCTACAAAACAATGGACTACAATCAAAAGAGCATGCATTAAGATCAAGTGCCTAACAAGTTTTATGTCAATAATCATGATAAACAAAAATGGATAGAGTCTAAGACTTTATTTATTTCAATTTTAATTTTAACTTCACACAAACTTTCAATATCATTATTATCGCACAAACTCCAACATATAAACTTTCACTACTATAATTATTACGTAACTCCAACTTCATTTATTTTACTAGTTCCAACTCCAGTTCTATCCAACGTCTCCTAGAGTTAACTAGACCTCTCCCCAACTAAGTGTACTTGTATATATATATTTATTCAATCATGCAAATTCATAAGAAGTCTCCTCAACTCCCTTCAAATGGGTGTTGGGCAAGATTACTGATTGTCAAACAATAGCATTTTTCTAGGTCAACGGTACTTTGCATGTGCTCTTATTGATCACAAACTTTAATCCTTTACCCTTCACACTCTCATTTTCTAAGGAAAAAAAAAAAGTCTCGTTCTTTTTCACCTTACCGTGAGCATCTGCATACATAGTAGACCTGCAATTTATAAAATGTGGTACTATGACTCGTATCATTACAAAGTATGCATTTATTTAAAAAGTAAAATTATATAAAGTAAGATAAAGTTTATATATTTTTTTAAAAGTTATATTTTGATATAAATTTTTAATATAAATAAGTTAAAATTATTAAATAAATATTATTATATACAGTAAAAAAATAAAACTTATACAGTGACAAACTCATAAACAAATGATGCCAAAAAAAAAAGCAAATTTACGGTGAGATGTTGGCTATGAGTGTGTTTATTATTATAGACAAACAGGTCTATGTTTTTTGCACCTTTTCCGACGTAGAGGAATGGATTGATGAACGAATGAGTGATGGTGGGAAAGGTACCTCGGGAAAAGGAGAGAGATGTGGGTGCTGTTGCATGAAAGGCTGTGGGCGTCAGGGAAAAGCTGCCAAACACCAGAGAGAGTGGGGGAGGCTTCTCCGATCTCAATCGCAGGCCAAAAAAAAAAAAATCTCAATCGCAGGCCTTTTGATTTGACTGCATGTGCCGCCATTTCTTAACGTTCCATCCAGTTCAGTTTAATAAATAGAATACTACGATTTCAATCAAATCAAACTATTTTAAAAAATAATAATAAACAAAAGATAACATCAAAGGTTAAAGTAAAGATGAAAACGTACGAACAATAAAGATAAAAAGTTTAATGCATAATTAAACTTAAAACTTTAGTTGAACTTGAAAGAATCAAAGATATAAGTTATATCCTTCCACCACATCAACCTAAGATTGAAGACCGCTAGTTTGTAACAATAGGAGTTTCATATATAACCATTGCTCCCTCTACGAGATTGAAGGAATTTAGTTTAGAGCTTGTTAGTATTTGATAGAAATGTAGAAATAGAAATGAAAAAGTTCATGTAAAAATTGAAAATTGAAAATAAAAATGAAAAGTAAAATGAAAAAATAGGTGTAAATATCTAACAGAAAGAGTAAATGAAAAACAAAAGGCAAAGGGTGTCACTGGAAAAATGGTAGTTAATTATCTCTCAACAAATATGATATATAATTCAACAATAAAAAAATTGACAATTAATAATAAATTTAGTTGTTTATCACTATTGATTATACTACGAAAACAATAAAAAAAAATAATTGCATAATTTAAATCAATAAAAAAAATCCCAAAATCGGAATGAAGATTGCTTATAGGACACGAAGCTCAATTGCCAAATGACTTCAAGTAAGGAGATTGGACAAGATGCAGATGATTATAAGCAATGAAACTTGAAGAATGTAGAAGAAATTCAACCATGAACAACTATGAGCGACAAAGTTCAACAAATGTGAATGAGATTCAATAGCATGTAGGTGACGAAACTTGACGCAAGCGAAGGAGATTTAGTGAGACATGAGCACAAGTGGAGGTCATTTTAAAAGACTCATTTTCTCAAGGGTTAGAGTGAGAAAATAGGAAAATCCATTTCTTTTTATACCAAATCCATTTTTTTTTTCTATTTCTAAATTTCCATCACATACAAACTTCCCTTAATTTCTCATTTAGATTGGACTTCATCTAGTGATTTCAAACGAAAAAAGAAAAAAAAAGGAAAATTAAGAAATAAAAAAAATTTAAAATTATTTGTACACATTGTAAAAATTTTAAAAAATTAATTTAAAAATTATTAATATTTTATATTTTAACATTTCAAACATAATTTCACATTAGTAATTTAAAATTTTAATCACTAAGTTCAACGATAGTCGAAAGAAATTAAATAAGACACAAGGTAGAGTACATTATAATGAAATTTTTGTCAATTACAAAAAAATTTCTGATATAACAGGTGAGAAATAATAAGAAAAAATCAATACTTATAATGATGAAAAAATTTACATTTTTTTTACATTTTTTAAGATACACAAATACCTGAAAATCTGAAAAAAAAATTAATATTTCTTTTTCCAAGATTTCTAAGAGGAACTAACTCTCCCTTAAAAATGATGAAAAATAATGAAAAATTATGATAAATAATAAGTCAAAATTTTTATGACTCTCACAAACACAAGCCCTCATTTAATATGCACCATCCAAAGCTTCAAGCCATCCTATGGTTTCTAACACAAGTGACCAATCCCTTAGTCTTCTCCGTGCCATATAATATAAGTTTGAAATAATCTTAAATAAACACTTAGAATAAATCTAAATAAAAATGCCACCACTATTATTAAAAATGTAATTATTACCATATGGTCCTTGCTTTATCTTCAAGAGATTTATGGACCTAGTGAAGAGAACAATAAATTAGGGAGGCATGTTTGGTAAACGAAATATAAACATTGTTGGACAAATGAGCCATTTGATTAGAAATGCAAAAGATGGAGAAAAGAGAAACATTTAAATTTCGCATCAAAATTCACTCTCTTTTTGAACACAACCTCATTTCAACTATGCTACAATATAATCACCAAGATAAACACTTTTTTTTTTTGAAAACGGATAGGATAATTAATAAACTTTTTTCATCAAAAGAAACTGCACAATATAAAATCAAATACTTCATCATGACAAAGATAGGATGACTTACTAATGTTGATCCTATAAATATTAATCACCAAAAGAAGCAATTCATACTCTTCTTCGGCATAAGGATTTTTCAAAATAAAAATGAGTAGGCTCTCTAATCCCCCCGTTGGAAGAAGCACCTCATGACTTTTCTTTAACCAAAGATGGGTATGTTGTTCTCATCAAAATATAGACGAGTGAAAGTGCTGATGTTAGGATGATGGACCCATCAAAAGAAGAAAACCTCCATGAAACTTCCAGAGGAAGTTTAATGAATGTTGGATTAATGAACTACGTACTCTTTAAGGCAATGGATTAATTAACATTACCCTCTAAATCCGTGATATAAACTACACTAAAGAAATGTGATATGTTGGTCATGAGTGTGAATGATATTAAGCCTAGCACGAACCAACAATGGATAATTGACAGTGATATCATCTAAAAAATTATCACTAAATCTAGACTAATAAACAAGTAGAGAACAAGTTCAGAATTCAAAACCAATGATGACTTCAACAAAAGTGAGGTGTAGTTTACGTTGGAATGAGATCTAGGGCTACTAGAGTGGTAGAAGCATGGTAAGGGGAGAGAGCTGGGAGTTTTGACTTGTGTGGGCGAGGGGGGGGGGGTGTAGATTTGATTGGTTCATCTAAGGAGATGTTGGGAACCAAGCTAGAGTAATAGTGATCTACCATCTCATGGGCTTGACAATGAATATGGTAGATGACAATGGGTTGAAAGGCATGATCATTGATCGCCCAGATCTTGGCAACTAGAAAGGAGATGATGTTCACCAAGTACTTGGGGTTGTCCAACACAACTAGGTAGCAATTGACAATTGTTTGGGAGTGATACTGGGGTGGGGTGATGTTTGAGACTAGGCTTACAATCAAGTGGTAGAGCATGTGATGGTAGGAGAAGCATCTAGCATGGAGGATCAAAAGGGAGTGGATTGGGCACTTAAGATGTAAGGGCAAAGTAGATCTATTAAAGGAAGGCAAAATACAGTCATAAAGGGTCAAGGCGATACAAAATACTTGCAAAATATAAAGCAACAGGTAAATGAAGTTAAAAATGTAAGGCTAAAAAGAGTCCATATTTTCTCCAAAACCCAAGTTAAGGAACAAGAATTTTTCTCCCTTATCAAGGCACAGACGATTCATCACCATTCATGTGAGACTAAACCACTAGTTCTTATCAACTTTCTCACCCATCCAAACAACTAACATTCTCATTGGGTAGACAACACCTATTATAGCCCTAGGCCACCAATGACTCACACCTACATGTGACGTTGTAAGTTAAGGGAAGATAATTACTCTCACTTATTAAAGCACATGGATGAGTCACCACTATTCATATGGAACCAAACTATTAGTCTCTATCAATCTAATAATAGAACTGAGGAGAATTTATGTTCTCCCTTATCAAGGCATATGATGATTCACTGTCATACATGTATGACTAATCCACCAATCTCTATTAGTCTTCCCATCCATTCAAACAACCATCATCCTTATCAAGTGAACAACACCCATCACAACCTAAAGGCACTAATGGTTTACACCCACACACGACACGTTGTGGGCCTGTACATGATCAAATTCAAGAAAACAATCATCAAAATATTAGGAAGGAAATATATGCTTTCAAAATAGCATGTGAAAAACCTCTTCACCTTAATATTGCTAAACTATAGTACCCTTGAAGGCTTAATATTGAAAAAGAAAAGAGAAAATGACTCGCAAATAAAGCAACATTTAAAATCATAAGGTCTTCATCCACACCATCACACAAAAGGTCTCGATTAGCCATCAATAGGATACAACCCCAAAGAAGAAAAATACATACAAACCCAAAAAATACTAGCTACCATAGTTGTTTCAGTAGAGAGAGAGAGAGAGAGTGGTGTGTGTGAAAGAGTTGATGATGTAGGACTTAGGTCATCCTCCTTAAAAGATCGGTTTAATAGGCAGAGAATCTCTATTTCGTTTTAAAGTACACCAAGGGTTGTTCTTTTTGATGTAAGACTATTTGTCCCTCGACTAACGTCAAACCACTAAGCCTCCTTACCCCTTCGGACTTTATGAGCAGCATCCACCACTAGGCTTCCCTACCCCTTAGGCTTTATAGATAGCACCTAGCTCATCGCCACCAAGCCCCAACCCAAGTTCTAGCTCTGATACCACCTAATGTAGGACTTGGGTCATCCTCCTTAAAAGACTGGTTTGATAGAAGGAGAATCTATCCTCCCTTTTAAGGTACACCAAGGGTTGTTCCCTTCGATGTGGGACTATTTGTCTGCATCGGTTGACCTCACTCCTTTTCCCTTTTTTTTTGCAGGTAATTGATAAATGCCCAAGTACCTAGACAAGCACCTATTATGGGTTCTATTGTTTAGTTTTTCTTTATTGTTGATTACTAATGGGTTTTTAAATAAGTATTTAATTATTGTTGTCCAAATAACTTGTTTATGCATATGTGTTTAAGAATCTCTAATTTTATAGTTGTGTATGTCCAAAATAATTATGATCATGACACATGCATTAAATTTATATTGTTATGTGTAATGTGACATGTTTTGTTAGTGATATCTTAATGCTGATGCATAAAGCTAGTATTATTTTAGACTACTCTACTTTTATACACAAAGTTATTGCTTATTGGGTATAAGCTATTTTTATCTTCTTGCATTTTAGTTGATGTTATTGGATAGGAATGCATGTGGATGTTTAAAGTCAAATTATAACTTAGAGTTGATTTATACATGATACACCTAGATGAGTTGTGATTGAGGTGTTTATTTATGATTTCACAATCATGGTACAACTACAATTTGAACCTGATCACATGAGTAAAATGCTGTCATAGCTAGTTAATTGTGATGGTTACCTACTTAACATCCAAGCTTGTGAATTGTTGTATTTTGTGGCTTATTTTTATTTTATCATACATTGTCTTATTATCGTGGACTCTTGCATATTTACAATTTTATGCTTTTATTTTTGTGGCTATTTCAACAAACAGTTAAATACTTACCATACTATAGCTCACCCTCCTGTATTGTGTTTTTAAGTGTTGAGGATCATACCCAAGTGGGGTGTGAGCCAAAGAGGACTTAGTAGATAGTCTCTTAATTTATTTTGTTGTAACAATTTGCTGGTCGAGTTGAATTTATGTTGAGTTGCATGTATTTTACTTCTTTAGGGTTGTATCCTATTAATCAATAATCAAGAGCTTTTATGTGAGGGTGTAGATGAAGACCTTATGATTTTAAATGTTGTTTGATTTACCGAGTTATTGTCAGCTACTTTCTTTTAAATGTTAAACCTTGGCAAGTACACTACCTAGCAATATTAAGGAAAGGTTTTTCATGTGCCTTTTTGAAAACATGAATTGTCTTCTTAATATGGCAGTAATTGTCTTGTTCTCGAGTTTTCAAGACGTGACAAAGAAAAACACGAAGGAGAGGAATTTGTCTATTTGGGAAAAAGGTCAACTGAAGATGGTAAACTAAAGACGACGGTGATCAACAGAAAGAAGGGTTTTGGTAGACGAATAAAAGAGTTTTCTATATTATTAAATCAAAATTCAAAGGGTTTATATACTCAAACAACATAGACGGCTAACAAACATGAAAGGTAACACTAACACTAACGGTGAAAAAGGAAGTTTTTAACACACCCTTAAGTTGGGGGTTGTAGATGTCAGCACTCAACTTGTAAACTATCTACAAGTTGATTTGTTGCTTGAACATGTTTGACCGCAATGATTCCTTGTTAAATTGTCTCTAACAGAGTGAATCAATCTTGATTTGTTTGATAAGAAAATGAAATATTGGATTTACTGTAATGTAAGTGGCAACCTTGTTGTCACACATTAGTTCCGCAAGCTTCATCACTTGTATGCCAAAATCATTGAGTAAATATATTAGTCAAGTAATTTTACAAGTACCAATCATAACCTTATATTCAACTTTCACTGAAGATCTTGAGACAATGTTTTATGTCTTCCAAGATATAAGACTTTAACCAAGGAAGATGGCAAAACCGATGGTGGACCGACGTGTAGTTACACAATTTCCTAAATCTGCACCACAATAAACTTTAAGATTAAAATCATAATACACTTTGAGGTTAAGATCATTATTTGTTGAATAGAATAGACCTTGTTTAGGAGCATTTTTCAACAAGTATTGTATTACTTTTAAGGCAACGTCATAACGTTCCTTGAAGGATTTGTTCATGAATCAGCTTAAATGAGTAACAACAAAAACAATATCAGATCTAGTAATAGTTAAGTAGTTCAACAAAAATAATATCAGGTCTAGTAGTAGTAATGGTTAAGTATATTTAACTTCCACTGAAGATCTTGAGACAATGTTCCTTCTCAGATGTATTAGACTAGTGGCAACAAGCTAAGGACAGTGGTGATCGACGAGAAGAACGGTGGCAGTGGTAGTGGGGGTTTTAGTAGAGGAAGAAAAGAGTTTAAACGAGACGGAGATCCAATGGATGGCCAAAGAGGACCAAACAAGATTCAAAGGGTTTATATACTCAAACAACATGGACGGCAAAGATATAAGATGGAGATCCAATGGCCATGAAAGGTAATACTAACAATGGTTAAAAAAGGAAGTTTTAAACATAAACGACTAAGAACGGCCACAAAATATTTGACTAACTCAAGAAGGAAAGATTGAGTTGAGGGAAAGGTAGAGTTCCCCTCCCCCTCCTATAAGAGGGTGAGAGAACAAGATCATTGGTAACCAACAACAATCACCTAAGAGTCAATTTTTTCATTTGTTAATCTACAGGGTTAACGCTGCCCTCGAACCATAGTAACTGTTATAGGAACATCAAAACGAGCAGTCAAGACCTTACCATTTATTTTTTTATCACTCATTCAAATAAATCCGAACCTACAAAAGCTCAACTACTTTCACAGTTCAAAGTAGATTGAAAGTACAAACCTGAATAAATAACAAAAATGTTCCAAGACTAAACTTCCGCTTGGTGTTGTGCGGCAACCTGAAATACAGAAAACTCGCAAGAATGAATGCAGTACATTTTGTAAAGGATACTGGATTTCACATATAGAAAGTCCAAGATCTAAAACATAAAAATGTTATTTCATTATAGTTTGCTACCTTTGATTGCAGAGCCTTCTGGCTGTCAATGTAATACTGATTTGGATGATTAATCCCAGAATCACATGGACAGGAGTGGATAGCCTCAAAAGCTAATGTACAGGCAAGCTGAAAACGTACACGTGCTTCAGATGCAGAAAGATCATAGAACTACTCTTATTTTGATAGCAACGTGAAAACAAAGTCGGTAAAATATACCTGGTAATGGTGATTTCTAACTTTTTCTACTATATCATCCATTGCTCGAACCCCAGTTCCCATCTTACAAAGAGCAGCTCTTAAATTGTCCTCGCTGAAAACAAATATATGTGATATGGATATACGCAAAATTAGACCATTGCCTAGTTTCTTTATTATTATCTGTTACGTTGACCTAAAACAGATCACATTAAAATATTCCTATTTTGTATAGAACAGGAATTGAATCAAGTTACACTCTTTCTTTCTTGCATCTATATAATTAAGACAACTTCTTAACAATAGACTCATCATTGAGATGTTACTAAAATATTCTTTCATTCATAATTAATTTAACTTAACAATTCCAGAACAAGTTTGCAAGTTTGTAACTTCTCAAAAACACATCTATATAATTAAATAAGCATCCTCCATCTCAGATACAATCAGCCATTTTGTTAATTTCTGAAAATACACAACCCTAATATGGAACACATTATTCTAGTAAACAAGGAACTAAGCTTGGATTAAGAATAATTAATAGAAAATGGTAATTTTGGATGATCATTGCATTTAAATAAGTTTATATGACTAGATACAAATTAATAATATAAATCACGTTTTCACATACAATTTGCAAGTGTTTTTCACGAGTTCTGAATATAAATCAGAAGAACGCAAATCTTGTACCCTTTTCTATACATATGTTGAAGCAAATACCATTCAAAACATCAGCACGTTGACAATTAATTTTCTACTCATTTGAAATATTTTAGTGCACCTTGAAATATACTACCATCGCCAACACTTGCAAAACAGGACATCAGCAGCATCACATGAAGATGAGTCTGAAGCTTGTTAACCTGCTCAAAGCTATCAATATTTCCCCAAAAAGCTCAAAATATCAATTACTGGTCCAGGCCACTTTGCCTTTGATTCACAATGTGTACATACTGATCCACCAACGGTCCATGGGAATGGATAGAAGGTGGACCCCCATCTTCCACCTTGAGCTCTTCTGAAGTTAGAATTGTCTTCACCAACACTAGAGAAGGGAACTCAACCATCCCAACCCATCACTCTGCTAAAGCCAAGTCAGGTCTCCACCATTAAGCCTATGAACAATGTATCATCATTAAACTGAGAACCCACCACCACAAGCCACATGGTGAACTAAGCTACCAACTACCACCAAACAATCCTAGGCCTTGTCTTCCACCATCAGTAAAAAGTACCAAGCTTTGAACTTCCACTGCTTGTCCCACAAATGACAATATGATCCAAAGAAAAAGATAATTAGTTGAATTTCCTTTTCTACCCATAATTCCACAGGCAACCCATGTACTGCAGCCCATAAGTGTTGGGTTGGATTCTTTTCAATCTCCTCCCTCCAAGTGTCCATAAAATGAACTTGGATTGGTTTTACTGCATCAATTTCAATGTGGGAACCTCTTCCATCAACTTCTGTTTCTCCAATTTGGAAAAGGGGTAGGCCGCCTCCTTCCCACTTGTGCCTCAAGGCATGAGGGAAAGTTGGTCTGAATCAATGCCACCACTCCATCTAACAGTAACTAGAATCTATGACTTAAGGGGAGTTTATGCTTTTAGAGATAATGGAAAATAATAAAAAAATAGTGAAAATTTTGACCTATTATTTTGCACTATTTCACATCATTTTTCATCATTTTTAAAAACACAAACTCCCCTTTTAAGGTAAATTATGAGGAATGCCTTGGACATTTAAAATTTAAAGATTTTGAAGAAAGTTGTCGTTATGGATAACATGATATAAGAAATCACTGAAATAATTAAAAGTGTGACATTTAGAACAAAAACTTGGAAGCATAATCACAATAATGAACATATACAGCAGCTCATGACTATTCCAATAAAACATTAATTCCAGTAACTACGGATTTAGGGTCCTTTACCCAGCAGTGGTCATGGTCAACTTGTGTGATAAAAGTTGTCACTGACACAACTGAGAGCATTGCAGCATAGGGATAAATTATAGGGAAAAACTTTGAAGAAAATTTCCTTGGAAACTTTGATGGAGTTTAGTTCAATATGCCAGCTTCTCTTTATGCATGAAAAGCTTTTAGAAACAATGATCAATATGTGAATAATAGTTTTCCAAATATACTAGATTATTTCATTAAACTGTTTTCACCAAAAAGTTGCCAAACTCTACCTAAGATAACAATCAATTTACTTGATTACAATGAACTCAACTATTCTCTGTTGCAAAAAAAAGCATGTAATACCTAACCTGAAATGCCGGTATGGGCATCCATGGTGATTCCCAACACCAGGAATAAAGGAAATAATCTTTTGACAGGAGTATGGTGTGTAATCCTGAGTCATGAGGCAATATATTTTAGTACAAGTTTCTCAATGAAATTAGCTTTTGTTAGAGATATCTTACCGTTCTTTTCCCTTCCCTTCCATAGCTATGGCGTATGATATATGCATACTCCTTATCAAACCGATCTGAGCCAACCTAAAATAGAAAATATTTTTTTTTGAAGAAAGCAATATCCACTGGCCAAACACCAAATGATGAGTCCTCTATAATCTCAAACTAGTTGAATTAAACTTGAAAACTTGAATTTGCATAATGCTTGTGCTAAGTAGTGAAAGTAATGTATAAGATTCTATTATACTGGAGCAGGAAACGTGCAGTGGGGTTTTGCAGATCTTACTGATATACAATACTGATATTCATAATTAGAAATGCCAAAGGAAACATTTAAGAATATTTCCCGTTTGTTTTTTGAAGAACAATGATGTCTTAATTTGCATAGTATGGAAGATATGTCCAAATTACAAATATAAACTGAATCGTTTTTCTGTTTCCTAGGCTTTCTGAGTTTCTATTTGTTTCAGAAGCTTCCTGTTTAAAAATCAGCATAAAACTACCTTCTGTGAAAACTCTGACCGCCAGAAAGCAAGAGCATCATCTAAACTCAATCCAACACCCTGCATAATTTTTAAAACAAATAAGAAATATAATTAACAATACACATGCAAACGTCCTATATCTTGTGGAGTATAAATAATAAATTGTCCTAAGATATAGTGTGCATTTGTTTGTATCTTCAACAGCTCCAACTCTAAGTAAGAGTTATACTTTTGTAACTTCAAATTGAAGTTATACAACTGATTTAAAGTTACAAAAATACAATTTCCACATAAAGTTGGAGCTCCAAACAAACGAGACCATAGCACAATGTTGTAGCAGAGGGCTTCAACAAGGAGATTCCTTAAAACCTTTTCTTTTCTCCTTGATGACCGAAATTTTTGGACAACCGTGCAGTAAAAGCAGAATCCAATGGGTTTATCAAAGGTTTCAAGCCATGTATAGGCTCTCTAAGTGACTATTCTTCAATACACTGATGATAGTATTCTACAAGGCTCAACGGGAGTGGGTTGAATATCTACAATGTCTCTTGGGTCTCTTTGGTTTAAATAGTAGGCCTCAAGTTTAACTTGCATAAGTCTTCTATTCTGGAAATTGTATTTTCAGAAGCTTAAATTCAATCAGTGGCAAATTTTATGTGCTGGAAAGTGAAAATGGTGCCTATCAAGTACTTTGGATCATTGCTATCAGGAAATAATTTGAGAGGTAGGGGTTGGCATCCAATTTTTGACAGATTTGAGAAGCACTTATCAAGGTTGGGTAGCAGATTCCTTTCATATAGGGGAAATTTTGCCTTGATATCTTCCATTGTTGCAAATTTACCACTTCATTATCCCTCAATGTTAAGGATTCTAGTGTTTGTCGCCAACTGTCTTGAGTAAATTTAGAGATTGCTTCTGTGGCAGGGAAAAAAAGCATTCTTCAGGCTTCATGTTGTGGCATTGAAGAAAATAATTCGGCCTAGGTAGGTGGTCACACAGGCTCAGATATATGAACCTAGCTTTATTAGGTTACTATTTGAGCCATTTCTATAAAATAAGGGACAAACCAATGTTGTGGGTGAAGGTTAACAGATAAAAGCAGTTTGGGATAGGGAGGAGAGTGGAGAGGGACAGATGGCATCAAATATTACCAGTTCATAGAGAGGGGTCCTTGAGGCAAACAAAGTGGTTTGTTGTGAGGGCAGTTGGTAGTTAGGTATGGGCATGGGTGAGCCGCTGGTGGGATAAGAGGACTAATGAAGCACTCTCACCTGAGATATTTCTGGTATTGCCCTCAGTCATATCTTCTACCTATGTGAATGCTTCAGAGTGCCATGTGCCTTCTGAGACAAGAATAGTGTAATGGGATGTTTGATTCTGAAGGAACTTGAGTTATTGAGAATCCTATGACCTTGTTTCCTTGCTTTCTTATCTTCACTCTCACGGTTCTCCTCTAATTTCCATGGAAAATCCTTTATGGGTGTGGTGATAGAGCAACAAATGGAAAATTCACAGTTGGATCTCTACATCAAATGGTGACGTATGCTAGCATTAGACTGGGAGGGCTATGGTTTGTATGGAGAAGTTGGATCCCAACTGTAGTCCAATTTTTTGCATCATGAAGTGGCATAACGCTATCCCAACAAAGTGCTTTCTTAAGAAAAGAGGATTTTCCCAAATAAACCAGTGCAGATTGTGATGTACAGGAAGAAAACCAATAGCATCTCCTGTTTGCTTGTACCTCTATGAGCAAACACTGGTGCTCATAGTTGGGATTTGATACTCATACATGTGTTTTGGAAGAGTTGGGCTGGTAAGGGGGCAT